>WNYA01002267.1:0-44893 GCA_019512145.1 Engystomops pustulosus
CTCTGTGTATATTGCGGTATATAATACTGACACGATGTATGTGACACCTTCCCTCTGTGTATATTGCGGTATATAATACTGACACTATGTATGTGACACTTCCCCCTGTGTATATTGCGGTATATAATACTGACCTATGTACAAGAATATAACTACTATAATACTGCCCCCTATGTACAGGAATATAACTACTATAATACTTCCCCCTATGTACAAGAATATAACTACTATAATACTGCCCCCTATGTACAGGAATATAACTACTATAATACCTTTTGTGATAACTTTTAATGGATAACAGGAATATATGACGTTACTGCTTATGTCAGGGTGCTCCTGATGAACTTTTTTTCTTGTGTCTCTGGAGTAATGGGGGGCAGTTATACAGTAACATCCTGTGAGTGGAGATATTTCGGTATATTTGGGGAGCACTGATCTCCCCTGTCCCTGTACATGCAGCGGTGGGAGAACATTCAGCAGCCCCAGGGGACCGGGTTATTGGAAGAGGAAAACTGGCATAAAAGTCTATCTAATCCCCTGTAATTAGGAGCTTAATCCGCTGTGGCCCCGAGGTCGAAGCCGTCCCGCTAACCCCAGGGGCGGCTCCTGTTATGTCAACACAAGAGGAAGGATTGAACGGCCGACTTACTGCGTATATCCTGAAAGAAGTAGGACCCCACCACGGAGAAGGTCAGGACAGAGATGGGCAGCGCACAATCGGACAGCATCTCCCGGACTCTGGAGTGCAGGTACGGGCTGGAATACAGGAAGATGGGGACACATTACACAACATACAGTCATCTGATTATTACATCACCGGGACCATCTAAAGAAAGAAGAAACTAGTGTCCTCAGAATCACTGATGGGCGGTACTAAATGGGCGGTCTTCTAAATGGGTGGAGATAATTTGCATATTTACAAACGCAAGTTTAAACTATGCAGAGCTCCAGACAGTGAAAAGTTCATTTATATTCCAGGATTACACATCTCCTGACACTGCTGTGCTCTGATCTCTCTAGATTGAGATGCTCCAATGTGCTCTGAGTAAAAGCTGTAGCAGGCTACGAGAGAGAGCTACGAGAGATACAAGGTAGAGTCTCACCTCTTCTTGAACTGGTACAACGTGTGACCGAGCCACAGAGTCCCAAACATGAGCATCAGGCTGAGGACGGCCGACTCTTTCCCGTGCTGTAGGTTCTCGTGATCCGCGCTCTGGTTGTGCAGGGAGGAGCCGTTCAGGGTGGAGTTAAGGAAGGCGTAAGGAGGTAAGGTCACATTGGGGAAGGGGTCATACGACTCCTTGTTATGATGGAGGTAGGATCCAGGGGCTTCCAGGTAATAATTCTTGAAGACTGTAAGACATAAAAGAAAAATCTATAGTTTGGTGGGGGGGAGAGGGGGTACCGATTGTCAGACCTCCTCGATCACACAGTGATCACCGTATACAACTTACAATTGTAATCACATCTTAGCACTAGTAAGATCAGTGGTAACTACAACCATTAACCAGGGACTGAAACGTGACAGAGCTGATGAACCTACTGGCACAGATACCCTAGTAGAAGGGGATGTCGACAGACTGAAATGCGTTGATCATGTTTGGTGGTCACTTTTCTAACAAAAAGGACTGAAAAGATTAATTATCGGATAGAAACGCTCTATAGAAAGGCGAGTCCGGTACAATAGGGCACACTCAGGAATCAACTGTGGTCAAAGCCAGAACTGAAACGCTTAGAGAAAGCCTCTATCTAGGGATTAAAGATGTTGGTGCGGTGAGATGTCCAATCTTACAGCATTAAGGTAAAAGAAAATTATTTATAATTTGAGATCTACATGATTGGATATAGGGAGTGAAATGCGTTGAACATTTGGGACTAAGTGCTGTACACAATTTAAGATGACCATTCTAAAAAAAAAAAAAAAAAAAAAAAAAAAAAGATAAAAATGTGTTAACTTGAAATGCGTTCATAGTTTGAAACCCACTTTCGCCTGAAATGCGTCGAACACACGCGATAATCTGCTGTGGACAGACTCAAATGTGCAGATCATAGCTTAATAGATGCAGAAGCAAAAAATTGAGGATTAACTTTGACATAATGACGGGATGTGGGGAGCTCATGTTGTTCACATCTAAAATTGATAGATGCTTGGGCAACGCGTTTCTGTTTTTCTTTCCCTATACAGATAACACTTACTTGAATCCCACTTTGACACACAGTGGTGACAGCTACCTTGTAAGCAGAGATTGAAAAGTGACAAATCTACTGACAAAGGCTCTGTGTACGCTGCCCATCAGCAGGGATTGAAACGCGTTGATTAGGTGACAACTTTACGGGCACAAGGAGTGAAAAAAAAGTTCATGATTAAAGGTGAACGCTCTATGAAGGAGAGCCTGAAATGTGCTGATAATCTCAGAGGACAACACTACTTAAAGCAGAGACTGAAATGCGTTGATAAGGAGAGAACGACTCCCCACTGGTACAGGAAATGAACTGCATGGACAAGGAGGAAAAAAAAAAAAAACCTATAGGACTCACAAGGGGACATGCTCTGTGATGAGGAGGGAACAAAATATGCTAATAATTTTAGATGACCACTATTGGAAGAAGGGACTGAAATGCGTTGATGAGTGCAGACACTGTACAACATTGACGGGTTTATATGATAAGTACTGATGGCTGGGGTAGAAACATGTATATAACTTAAGGCAATATTAGGAGAGACAGAAGTGCGTTTAAAATTAGAAGAACTCTATAGGATCAAAACGCGTTGAAAATCTGAGATATTATATTGAGAGGATTAAAATCTAAGAAACCATTAATAGTACAACTCAAATTGTGGAAATGAAGATGAGCTATGACAGAGGTGGACTATGTCCGGATCTTCTGTTACCTTGATCTATAACAGACAATAGGCCTGGAGCGACGCGCTTCCATGTGTTTTTTCCTTTGTCTGATGAGCGCAGATAACACTTGATGGAGACCACGCTGTGGTGACAACTACTTGGTAAGCAGAGATAGGAGAGCGATGAGGTGACAGCTATGGGAACTAGGGACTGAAACGCGATGATAACCATTTTTGTAGAGTCGGGTCAGAGGTGTGTGAGGAGAGGATAACTATGACATAGGTGGAAGGTCTGATGGTCTACAGTGGTGTCCACATCTGTGATAGACAATGGGCCTGGAGTAACGCGCTTCCTTGTGTTTTTTCCTCTAGGTGATGAGTGCAGATCATACGTGATGGAGACTGGTGAGAGCGGGGCTGGGGGAGCTGGACAGGTGTTACTGGGGGGAGCTCTGCTTTATGTCTAGTGACCTCTTATGCTCACTGGATCCAGATGTCTTCAGCTTCCTGCAGCTGTCTCTCCCCCCCTCCCCAACCAGCGGCACAACAAGGCAGAGAAGTGCAAACTAATGTGGAAACATCTGACCTGCTTGTTATCACAGGAGAAACCCGAACCTCGCTCGGGAGGACCCGCCATAATAGTATAGATTGTTACTTCACGATCATTACTTATAGAGTGCAGGGGGATAAGGTGAGCCCCTAACCTACAGCACAGGGAAACCTCCGCTCACTAATACTGGCCGATCAACTGCAACACGACTACTACTGGCTGCTCAACTGCAACCCGACTGCTACTGGCTGCTCAACTGCAACCCGACTGCTACTGGCCGATCAACTGCAACCCGACTACTACTGCGGCCGATCAACTGCAACCCGACTACTACTGGCCGATCAACTGCAACCCGACTACTACTGGCCGATCAACTGCAACACGACTACTACTGGCCGATCAACTGCAACACTGCAACAACAACAAAAACGACCTTTACTACCTGCCGATCAACTGTCAACCGAACTACTTACTTGGGCCCGATCACTGCAACACTGCATAACAACACGACTGCTACTGAAACACCAGATACTGCCGTAACTGACTATGGCCGATACCAACCCGACTATGGCGATACGCAACACGACTATACTACTGGCCCCGAATCAACTGCAACACGACTACTATACTCTGCGCCGATCAACTGAACCACGGACTACTAACGTGCACTAGCCATCAATGCCACACGACTACTCTCATGGTCCGATCAATGCAACACGACTTACTACTTGGACGCATTCAACTGCAACCGACTACTATACTGGGACGATCAACTGCAACACGACTACTACTGGCCTGATCAGACTGCTAAACCGACTACATTACTTGCCGATCACGCAACCAACGACTGATACTTACTGGCGATTCAAACTCAAGACTGAACATAACCGACTACTACTGGCCGATCAACTGGCACGACATCGACTCTACTGCCGCGATCAACTGCACAACTGCACCACGACTACTACTGACCTTACTTACTAGCCTGACCAACGTCACTACGCATCGAACCGACTACTATTGCGTATGCAACAACTATCGGCCGATCAACTGCAAACCACGACCTAATACTGCGATCCATACAACTGCCACCACGACTGACTACTGGCCGATCAACTGCAACCCGACTACTACTGCCGACTACTCAACTGGACATTAGCGACAACTGCAACCCACGAACTACTCCCACTTCACGATACTACTGGCCGATCATCAACTCGCAAAGACAACGTACTACTACTGGCCCGATCAACTGCAAACCCGGACTACTACTGGCTGATGACACATCAACTAGCTGTCCTCCACTCTTACTCGGGCTGATGACATCAACTAGCCTGCTACACTTGACTGGCTGATGACATCACTAGCTGCCTGCTCCCACTCTTAACTGGCTATGAACTCAACTTAAGCGGCTCCACTCTTACTGGCTGATGGACATCACTAGCTGCTCTACTCCTTCGACACTTGCGTGATGACATCACTAGCTGACTTTCCACTACTCTTACTGGCTGTGACCATCACTAGCTGCTCCACTGCTTTAACTGGCTTGTGAACCATCCTAGCTGCTCAATCTTCTAGACTGGCTGAAATGACATCACTAGCCTGCTCCACTCCCTTATGACTGATGCATAAATACTAGCTGCTTCCAACTCTTACTACGTGCTGAATGACATCACTACTAATCTCTAATTTTACTTAGATGATGACATCACTTTTACGCTCTACCTCTTACTATGACAATCCAACTCATCCCTGCCACCCACTTCTTTTACTCTCTTACTGATCGACAAGTCACTCGAATAAATCCCCTGGACAGGCTGAGCTGGTTTCTCCTGGCCTCTCTCCCTCCTGTTCTCCTACTTAAAGTACAGAACAGTGAAGAACCCCCCTCCCCTTTACCAAAAAAAAAACCCCCATAAGGTAAAAATATCCACTAGTGAGTTTTTCGATTTTCATACATTGGGCCACACATTCAGCTTGGATTGGCTGATAACAGGGAGCCAGATCTCACAACTCCACTACTATTAGAGAAAGAGGACATCATGTACTTTTCGCATGGGTCAGAATATCAAGGTCTATAACACTGAGCAGCTCTGCTTCTGGTGTAGCTTTCACTCCTGCCACCCAACAAGCTTGTCTGCCACCTCATAAATGTCAATAAAAAAAGACATTTCCCATGGATTCCGCTCCCTCCTGTAAGTCCTACATGATACCGAGATCAAAAATGGTATATTCCCCCCGACATTTACCACCCCCCCGCGCCTTTATAAAATAGCTCAGCCCGTCACCGGATTGTTCCCAACCTGTGGACAATGGCGGGTGACCGGGCCCCGGTAATACCCCTGACTGACTTGAACTGACAGCCGGGACTTACTTTGCTGATCCCTTTTAATTGCGTCACGCACACATGTAAATGGAATAATAAAAAGTGCGATGATTTCTTTTCTCCTGTGCGAACCTGAGAAAGATAAGAACAGACCACAAACTCAGCCTATGAGGGTCGTAAGCTTTCCACCCATGTGGATAAGGTGGCATTTACCTAAAGACGAGAGATAGCGAGCAACTAAAATGCTCGAGTGCCCGTTATTCAGAAACTTTTTTCCGGTGCTCGAGAACGAATTGCTCGTCCCTCGAATAAACGAGCCCCATTTGTGTCAACGGGAGACCCGAGCCTTTTTCACCTGAAAGAACACAATTAAGAACACAGTGAATAACACTTTGCAGATGTTCCGTAATCTGCTAACTTATTTCCGAAGGACAAACGCGTGGGCAGAACGGTGTTTTCTTTCAACAATAGATATGAAGAACCTATCTGTGAAGAACATTGCAGATTGTTTCCCATACATCTGCCAATTGTTCTTTTGCAACACATATATTGTTTTTCTTCACATACTATTGTGAAGAACACCATTGGGGCCGGTGTCTTCCGATAAAGTTAGCAGATGTAACGTAACATCTGCAAATGTCTTCACTTAAATGTCCTGTGTTTCACCTTTTTCCATTGTATTCTTCACAAACTGTTTTCTTTCACTGTGTTTTTCGTTAAAGTAAATGCTTCGATCTTGATGCCGGTTGAATATCGGGTCCGAGCAACAAGCGTTTTCGAGTACTCTAATACGCGAACGAGCACTAAGCCTCGACGAATATACTCGCTCATCTCTAATAAAACGACCAAGCTTTGAGGATACTTGAAAAAAACTACAAATCAATATATGTGGCTCAACGAGTAGAAGAAGAACATTCGTCCCTAAGTTTGTAGAACCCTTTAGATGAGGCTTTCAACCAGATAGTTCTCACACGATCAACAGTCCTGGGAATATAAGGAGGGAGCTCTTCACCTCTTGAAAGAGCTTCAAATGAAGCAGGCTAACAATTAAAGAGAGAGTAGAGGACCAGAAAGCAGCTGTTCCACAGTCCCCGTCCCAGGCCGTAGAAGGCCCTTAAAGTCCCAGTTGTAGTCATCACAGATACCTCGGATAACTGCAGGAAGAAGAGACTAACTGGTTTATACTCTAACTCCAGCCGTGGATAGGTATATTCAACTGTCCATAGTCAACACTGATACAGGAGGAACCCAATCCCCCCAAAGGGGAAGGTTCTCCAAACTATGGACAGACTTGTAGAGAAAGTCTTCTAAATGACCGACCCACCAACTACCAACGTCCCTTGGACCCAGCAGACCCATTTATCATAGGGGCAGCAACTTCTTCCAAACTATTTAAAAATACAACACTTTTGGGGTCCTTTGTCTGGGGTCGAAAATAATTCTGGAGTTCACTTTATTATCTGCCTTCAAATTAATTTCGGAGTGTTGGGTTGCAGTTCGTCTAGAAGGGGTTTGAGGGTTTTTGATGACATCACTAGCTGCTCCACTCTTACTGGCTGATGACATCACTAGCTGCTCCACTCTTACTGGCTGATGACATCACTATCAGCTCCACTTTTACTGGCTGATGACATCACTAGCTGCTTCACTCTTACTGGCTGATGACATCACTCTAATCTCTAATTTTACTAGACGATGACATCACTTTTAGCTCTACTCTTACTAATGACATCACTATCTGCACCACTCTTACTGATGACATCACTCTAATAAATCCTGGACAGGCTGAGCTGGTTCTTCTGGCCATCTCCATCCTGTTCTCCTATTAAAGTACAGAACAGTGAAGACCCCCCTCCCCCTTACCTACATATCACTAGTGAGTTTTCTATTTTCATACATTTGGGCAACACCATCAGCTGATGGCTGATAACAGGGAGCAATAACTCACACTCCACTACATTAGTAGAAAGAGGACATCATGTACTTTCGCTGGTCAGGAAAGATCAAGGTCTATAAACACTGAGCAGCTCTGCTTCTGGTGTAGCTTTCACTCCTGCCACCCAACAAGCTGTCTGCACCTCATAAAAGTCAGAAAAAGACATTTCCATGGATTCCGCTCCCCTCCTGTAAGTCCTACATGATACCGAGATCAAATGGTATTTCCCCCGACATTTACCCCGCGCCTTATAATAGCTCAGCCCGTCACCGGATTGTTCCCACCTGTGGACATGGCGGGTGACCGGGGCGGTAATACCCACTGACTGACACCGGGACTTACTTTTGCTGATCCCTTTAAGTGCGTCAAGCACAAATGTTATGGATATAAAAAGTGCGATGATTTCTTCTGTCGACCTGAGAAAGAGAAGAACACAAGACACCACTCAGCTATGAGGGTCGTAAAGCTTCCACATGTGAGAAGGTGCATTTACTAAAGACGAGAGATGACCGAGCACTAAAATGCTCGTGCTCGTTATTTTCGCGAAGAACTTTGCCTTTTCTTTTCCGGTGCTAGGGGGGGCGGTTCTCGTCTCGATAACATCCCCATTGTTATTCCAAAACTGGAGACTCGAGCATTTTTCCTGAAAGAACCAGGAAAGAAACAGTTAATACCAAGCTTGCAATGTTCTCGTAAGTATGCTACTTATCGAAGAACACACAGTCGAACCGCGCGTGCCCATTGTGTTTTCTTACCAATATACTATAATAACAATAGATTGTGAAGAACACATTGCAGATGTTCCACTATCTGCCAATGTGGTGCTTCACCATATTTGTTCTTCACATACTATTGGAAGAACACCTTGGCACGCGTTCTTCCGATACTTTTCAGATGTACGAACATCTGCAGAGTGTTTCTTCACTTAACTATCCGGTGTTTCACTGTTTCGTTGTATTCTTACTGTTGGCTTCACTGTGTTGAATCGTACTTAAGAATAGATCGCTCGGGCCGGGAGATACTCGGCCGAGCAACGAGCCTTTCGCGTACGCTAATACTCGAACGAGCACTAATCTCGGACGAATATTCTGCGCTGCATCTCTAATAACGGCCAGCTTGAGGATACTTGAAAACTTACCAATCAATAGATGGGCTCAAACGATAAATCCTAACGCACAGAAGAACATTAGGGCCTCATAGTTTTTTTTGTTTATATGTGACTTATGGAGGCTTACACCCTCCGATAGCACTTAATCCAAACACATTCAATGCAATCAGCCAGTCTTGGGAATCTAAGTGAGTGCAGCTCTCATACCCCTTGCGACCCTGGTCTACTGTCATTGAGCTAGCTGTCTGCTACAGGTAAATCGCATAGAGGAAGAGGACCAGAGCAGCTTTGTTCAACAGTCCCGTCCCAGGCGTAGAAGGCCTTAAGTCCAGGTTCATCGTATAGTCAATCACAATTACCTTTGTCGTCAATTAACTGCAGAAAGAGAGACCTACGGGTGAGTATTCGCACTACACGACCATATAGGAGCACCACGCCATATAACCAACCCATAACATCGATAAAACCCAATCCCCCCAAGATGGTTTCTACCAAACATGGTAAAGACTGCTAGAGAATCAGTCTTCATATAGGAACGACCCACACGACCATACATTGGCAATAAACGTCTGGACAAAGCAGGATCGCTAGTTCTTATCACGAGGGCAACACTTCTCTGTCTTTCCAAACTATGAAAATACACTTTGGTGGTCTGCTCTTGGGTGTCATAAATTAAAGGGCTGAGTTAACTTAAACTACATTTATCTGCCTTTCACATATAATATCACAATTCTGGAGGGTTGGGGTTCAGTTCTCTTAAGAAGGGGTTTGAGGTTTCTTCCTTAAAAAGTTTAGTCCTTAGGGGGCTAGATAAAACATTTATTAAGGATCTCCTTCTCTGAAATAATTTTGGATCTAGGGTTCATGGTCATACGCCTTTGAACTGGAAATCATCCCTCTCTGGAGTCCTTTGATTTCGCATTGTGAAGGCATTTTGGGGTCTTCAAGAGCATAGAAACGAAAAAGTGGTCGGGTCAATTTGAATGAGTCTTTTCTGAGTTCTGCTTTGAAGTTTAGTGTGAGCTAGGAGTCTCACAGGTATTATCTTAAGGGGAGTCTGCAAACACGAACCTTATGGGTTCTTGGAGAAATAGGCATCTAAGTTATTGTGGAAAAAGGAATTTTATTTGAAGGTTAATATGAGTCTGGGGAGTCTCCAGCTAGAATTGACGCATTCAAATCGTTCCTTTGAAGTTTCGCTCTGGGGGCCTCTCCGATTCATTTTAAAGGGGCACCTGCTTGAATTGTCAACTTCTAGGGTGTGGGGCATCCCAAGTTACTATTTAGAAGTTTTAGCTGGACTCGTGATTTGAACCTAGTGTACAGGAGTTCTGGCTGGGGTCCGCGAGTTACTTGTGAGGTCTAGTTCTAATTAACTTCTGGTAACTTTAGGATCTAAAATCAGGCATGTATCGAGGGTAGAATATAAGTGAAGTGACACTCTGGGTCAAATTTGTGCTTTGGCTCTAGGTATATTTTAATGATCTGGCCTGGGGGTCCCAATTCAGTTTTCATGAGTTCACGATTCCTATTGTGAAATAAATTTTAGATACTCCACATTAAATGGGTGTTGGGGCCAGTGGGTCGCTTTGCTTCCGTGTACAAAGATTGGAACACATACCAGACAACATCAGCTTACATTCGGGAGCTGAATCATGACCAAAACGTAGCGACATGGAATGCTAGTGCTATAATGTAGGAGAACTCCCTTCTAACCTTTATCCCTATTCTACACCTCTTTGGTGGGCGTGATCTGAGAACTACAGGAAGACAAAATGTGGCCTACCCATAGGAATGGCGTCTGAGGTTACGTTGCCCCCCCAAAATACCACTTCCCGTTCATTTACATAAGAGAGGAAGCATGATCCTGTCCCGTTTTGCATCAAGGTGAAGGAGCATAGTGACATTGATAGTACGGAGCTCGCTCCTATCCTGGACTCCGTCTATCACAAGCTCTAACTTCCTTCTACGGATAACTCACCCAGCCTCTGAGGTGCCTCTCTCTTCGTTGGCCGCCCTCGCCTCCTGCGTGGCACCCCACACACGATGTACTAACCACTTCGGTTATCATCTTCCTTATAAAATGATCTCAAAGGATATTCGGAACGGCGACCCCATACGTCTACGTCTTGGCCATCCCGCACTGATGCATGCATCCTCCCAGTACGCTCGGGCATAGGTTTGCTCATCAAGGTCCTCCTCTGGGCTAGCACGTCCAGTGTGTGTGACTCAGTGCTACACCTTTAAACCGACGGGACGTGCGCATCCGGACATCGACGACCGCCCTACACCGATAGCACAGACATTCTTACGAGAGCGGACCCCTGAAGCCCCTGAAGGGCCGGGGGGTACACAAGTTCACCTCTTGGATATCTCCTAAGGCCAAAGCAGGAGCGTCGTTCATGACCAACACGTACCATACCTGTGCCCAACAACCGTAAAACGATGTGGTCGTAACTATCACTCCCCCCATTCCACGGCCAACAAGCGAAGCTTCTGCACGAACTGGCAACTGCGAGGGGTAACGGCTCGTTGAGTGTGAGGTAAACCTTTATAGATATAAAACTAAACAAATGAATATAATCCCCACCTGACATTGGACCTGCATAATATTCCACTTAGCAGTCAATAGATAAAAGTACTAAGCATTTCTACAGTTGTTGCATCAGTGGTTAGTGTGTTTATTGGTGCTTTTTTCAGTCCCTTGCAACCTAGCCGTCGCTGATCTGGACTGTCAGCGATTATCATACGACATCTATAGACCCCACTAGGGGCCCTGATCTGTATAATACTACATAGATACTCAAACAGACCATGCTTGATCCCATCACACTATGTGCCCGATCTGTTAAATACGGCATATAGACATACAGTACAGACCTATTGTATCAATCCGACCACTAGGGCCTCATGAATCTTTTAATATACTACGACACTCCATTCGACCACTAGGGGCTACTCTGATCTTAGAAGTACTAGATACAATACGACAGACCTATACCATCAGCCACTAGGTACCATAGCTGTATAATCGACAGAACCCCTCCATCAAAACTGGGCACTTGATCTTTATGTCGTATAGGAGCTAAACTACAGCACCATTTCTATCAACGACTCATAGTGTGGGCTCAATGATCTTGTATATAATCACGACAGACCCTCCATCACCACAGGGGCCATGAGCTGTATAATACTACAGACCAATGCGCACACTCTACGTGGGGCCAATTGGGATCTTGGAATAGTCGACTTCGAGACCTGCGCGTTTCACCCACTAGGGTGACTCTGACATCCTGGATCATTATCTACACAGAACTACTTACAGACCACCACTTGGGCTCCCCCTACCTGTTACATAATCCTACATAGATAATCTAACAGAGCCGCACATTCCATCACCACTAGGGGCCCTGATCGTTATAATACGCACAGACCTCCATCACACGAGGGACCATGATCAAATGTATAAACTACATAACATTGCTATAGTACTTCCCGGGGGAGAAGGCCTTTAAATAGACATCATTACTACAGCACAATAAAGCCGCAAAATTGCTCGTTGCCATCACTAGCTCGACCAGACACGTAGATCCGTCAACCACTAGGGGCCGCCTGATCTGTATATACTGCACGTAGACGAACTACACGAAACCCTCATCCATCACCACTAGGGACCCTGATCTTTATTGTACTAACTAGCATAGATACTAACAGACCTCCATCACCACTATGGCCCCTGATCTTTATATACAATAGATACTGCTTTTACATGACCGGTCTCCATCACCACTAGGGCCATGATCTGTATAAAATACTACAGACCTCCATCACCACTAGGGGCCCTGATCTGTATAATACTACATATATACTACAGACCTCCATCACCACTAGGGGCCATGATCTGTATAATACTACAGACCTCCATCACCACTAGGGGCCCTGATCGTGTATCAAAGCTACAGATACTACAGACCCCTCCATCATTTCACCACTAGTGGCCATATCTGTTATAATACTACAGCATACCTGCTCCATTCACACTAGGGGCCCTGATCTGTATAATAATACATTAGATACTAAACACCTACATCACCACTAGGGGCCCTCGATCTTATAATACTACATAGATAGGACAGACCTAGCCACCATCAGGGCCCCTGATCTTTATAATACAAATACATCGATAACTACAGACCTTCCATCACCACTGTCGGACGGCCCTATCTTTATGATAATACTACATAGATACTTACAGACCACCAACCACCTAGGGTCCTGATCCTGCGGATCATACGACATTGTAGACCTAACAGGACCTCCGAACTACCCACCACTAAGGGCCATGATCTGTACAATACTACAAAGACCCGTTCCATCACCACTGTGTGGCCCTTATCTGTAAACCTGTAAAATGTACCTGACATATCATACTAACAGGACCGCCGTCCCGTCACTCACTAGGGGCCATGACATTGTAAATAGAAACATAATAACTACAGACCTCCTCACCACTAGGGACCCTATCCTTTAATAATACATATACCTGATACGACAGACCACCACTAGGGGCCCTGATCTGTATAATACTACTTAATAAGACACACCGTCCGTCACACACAGGGGCCCTGGCTGTATAATGGAGCGACACAACCGCGTCCATCACCACTAGGGCGCCTGATCTTTATAAGTAGCGACAAACCCTCATTACCAACTATTGGGGTCCATTAGCATCTCTGTATCACTCATGATACTACAGACCTCCATCCCATAAGGGTCCCCTGGTCTGTAGCTCATCACTACATAGATACTACAGACCTCTCCATCACCACCTAGGGCCGGGCCTGATCTTTATACTACTACATAGAGACTAACATGACCCTCCATCACCACTAAGGGGCCCTGTCTTTATCATCTACATAGGATCCTACAGCCTCCATCACCACTAGGCCATGAGTCTGTATAATTACTAACAACCGGTCCATCACCACAGGGGTCCCCCTGATCTTAGAATACTAGACATATAGGGTACTACAGACTTCCATCACCACGAGGGCCGCCATGAAATCTTGGAATTCCTACCATAGACAATACCAGCCTCCCTAATCACCACTACCGGTTGGGCGCAACGAGTCCTGAAATACGTTATAATACTACAACCATTTCCATCACCTAGGGGCCCCTGATCTGATATTTCACGACGACCTCTCCTACTCACCACGAGGGGGCTCACAATGACTGTATAAACTTCTAATCTACCGACCTCCAGCACAACTAGGGGCCCTGATCTTATTACTAACAGACCTCCATCACCACTAGTGGCCCCGATCACGTATAATACTACATATCTACAATACAGACCTTCCTCCACACCACTAGGGCCATGATCTTAGTTAATAACCATTCTAGACACCAGACACCCCACTCACCACTAGGGTGGCCGACTGATAAGACATTATAAGTGTATATGAACCATAGATATCTACACAGGACGCCGGCCCTCCATCACCACTAGGGGGCCCTGATGCTGTAGAGAATACAACATAGATCTACACTCACCAGCGGGGACGGCCGTCACCACTCGGGCATATCTGATATACACTACAGCCCTCCATCACCCTAGGGGCCCTGACCTTTATAATGACTACATAGATACACATACCTCCATCACCCAGGGAGGGGCCATTATCTGTATATATAAGGACCTCCATCACCACTAGGGCCCTGATCTGTATAATACTACATGATCTGCAGCCCCATCAACCACTAGGGGCCCCTGATCATTTTATGATATCCAATAGAATACGAACGAACACCCCCACTAGTGCCCTGGCTGTATATACTACATAATACACAGACCGATCCGTTCCCCACTAGGGGCCCTGATCTTTATAATACGACTGATCTACAGACCACCACCGATACTATGGTCCCTGAATCTTATAATACTACATATAGATACTACGATCCGGTCCACCAGACCACTACGGGCCATGATCTGTAGTAATACTGCACAGACTCCATCACCACTAGGAGGCCCTGATATGTATAATATACATAGATAAACACCGACTGCCATCACCACTAGGGTCCATTATCTTAGAATGACTACCGACTCCATCCCCACTGGGGCCCTGATCGTTATAGACTACTAGATACTACAGACCTACCACTAGGGGCCCTGATCTGTATCATGACTACATAGATACTACAACCCCCTCCTTCGGTTCAACCCCACTAGGGGCCCTGATCTTATAATACTACAGACACCGTCCTCACCACTAGGGGCCCTGATCTTTATAATACTACAGACCTCCTCACCACTAGGGGCCATGATCTGTATAATCTACATATCCTACGTACCCTCCATCACCACTATGGGCCCTGGTCTGTATACCTACTTACTAGATACTACAGACCTCCATCACCACTAAGGTCCCTGATCTTTATAATACTACTAGAGTACCTACGACCTCCATCATCCACTAGGGGCCCTGATCTTTATATATCCTAGCATAGATACTACAGACCGCCATCTCACACAGGGGCCCATGATCTTGTATAATACTACAAGACCTCCATCACCCTCAAGGGGGCCCTGTCTGTATAATACTAACATAATACTACAGACCCTTCCATCACCACTAGGGCCCTGATCATGTATAATACTACATAGAGTACTACAGACCCTCTCCCCACTAGGGGCCTGACTTTATAAGCTAACTACAGCACTCCATCTCCAGACTAGGGGTCCCCATGATCTTTATAATACTAACGGACCTCCATCACCACCGCTAGGGCCATGATTCGTGTATAACATATCTAGCGATACAACAGTACCTCCATCACCACTAGGGCCCTGTCTTTATAATACTTACAGACCGGCACATCACGCACTAGGGTCCTGAGCTGTATAATATACATAATACTAACCTCCCATCCCAATCCCCACTATGGGCCACTGATCTGTATAATACTTCAGACCCCATCACCACTAGGGGCCTGATCTTTATAATCTACATAGATACTACAGACCTTCCTCCATCCCACTATGGGCCCTATCTGTATAATATCTACATGTACTACAGAACCTCCATGCAACCACTAGGGCCCTGAATCTGTATAATACACAGACCCTCCATCACACCACCTAGGGCCTGATCTGATAATACAATACATACATAGATACATACCACGACCATCCTCACCACGTAGGGCCCTGATCTTTCATAATACTACTAGATACTACAGACCTCCTCACCCTAGGGGCCATAATGATCTGTATAATCTACAGTAGATACTACGACCTCCCATCACCACTTAGGGGCCATGATCTTTATAATACTACATGAGTACACAGACCACCACCACTAGGTGCCCTAGTTCTGTATAATACTACTAATACTACAACCTCCACCACCACTATGGGGCCCTGACCTTATAATACGACAGACCCTCCACTACTAGGGTGCTGATCAAGGAGGGGGTGTATATACTACAATAGATACTACAGACCTCCATCCCCCTAGGGCCTATGCTGTAATAAACACTTAGCATCAGATACTACAGACCTTCCATCCACTCCACCACGGGCTCTGATCTGTATAACACTACCTAGGTCTCAACCTCCACCACCCTAGGGCCCTGATCCCTGATCAATAACTACCTAGATACTCTCTGACCAGCACCACCTAGGGTCCCTGATCTGTATAACACAGCATAGTGTACTAAAGACCTCCACCACCACTAGGGGGCACTGATCTGCTATAATACATACATACCCCGCATCACTACTAGGGGTGCTGATCTGATACTACTTACTAATACGCAGACAAACACCACTAGGGGTGGCTGATCTGTATAATACTAACATCCGTGCCCCATAGGGGTCGCTGATTGTATATCTAACATACCCCACACACTAGTGAGGGGCGCTGGATCTGTTAATACTACATAATCGTACTGACGCTCCCACCCAACCCCACTAGGGGCGCTGGATCTGTCATAACACACGACCTCCATCACCACTAGGGGCCTGATCTGTATAATACGTACATAGATACGTACAAGACGTCCATCCACCACTAGGTGCCCTGATCTTTATAATACTGACATAGGTACACGACCGTCCACCACCACTAGGAGGCGCTGATCTGTATACACTACAACCTTCCATCACACACTAGGGCCCTGATTCGTGTTAATACTACATAGATACTAACAGCCACCCACTCACTAGGGGGCGCTCATTCTGAACAGTTTGGCAATTGCTTAAGCCCTCGTTTGCGCTCGATTAGCCTGTCTCGTCCCTCTGTCCTTTTCTTTTGCATATCCTGCCTGTTCCTGGGTCATGTTTCAGAGGTGCCGGACAAATACAAGGATTGAATGAAATAATGGAGCTGCGCATGAACAAGAAGGGGGCACAGGATCAACTAGGAAAGGGAGTGAAGATCATCCATGTTGAGTGTATCTTAGAATATTGTATAGGATTTGTAGCTAGACCAAAGGCAATAGCTTTTAATACAGGGACATTCTGCTTCAGATAGTATAAGGAGTCAATTGAAGATTCCCCTCCCTTCTTAGGAAAGTGAACAATCCATAGCACCTGAACGTTGTTCACGCAATGGGGTACATTTTCTTCACCGTGTTCTATCACATATCTATCTGTACCACTATCTATTATACTAAGGCATTTCACCTATTTCGTTTCTTTATAACCGGTTTTATTTAAGCGCTCCTGTTCCTGGATGAAACAAACATGGCATTTTTCCACACGTACCAATGCAAATATTGGCTTTGACTTTTGCTGAGAAAGTGCTTTTTCAACAAACCCATGTTCTAGAATCAACATAGACTCTGAACTGACAGATCCTCTAGGCTTTTTCCCAAAAATAGCGTCTCATGCACCATACCCTCCATCATTGTTCTTTAGTCTCTCGGCTCAACCGCACACACGGTGAGGTACTTCTCACATTGCTCAGGGTGGGCTCTTCTGCAGGTTGAAAAAACCGTCCATGACTATTGCCAAGGATCGCTTTCTTTCCCGAGAGCCGTCATTTGTTCGCTTCCTTACTCACCGCATTACCACCCTTCACAGATAAAAAAAAAAGGAGAAGAAAAAACCCACTCCTCGCCCTCCAGGATGCTCCACTAATTCCACCAGCCCGTCTCGTTTTCAAGGGAGACGATATTTCTCCTTGTTCTCTCAAAGACACTAGGGAGACTAAAGAGAGACGTCAATATCCCCAGCGAGAAAAAAATTGGAGTGAGAAAGTGAGGGATGCATATTTCTTGGAGACACTACACCAGAGAAACTTAAGATTTCACCCAAAAAAGCCAAAAACTACGCCCAGAAAACGATAAGACACCCCCATATAAACACAAGTTGCCTAGAAGGGGAAAGGAAGGCATAACCCATGCTTTGCCCGGCAGTATATATTTCGAGTGAATGAACAAAGGACTGTCTAATACGCATCCGACATCACCTTGTCTCAGAAAAGGTGAGATATAGCGCACTCTGCCATCAGGCTACCGTGTCAGATCCATATTGGTGCGCCAAAAAAAGCTGGGAGTTTGTAAAAAAAACCCAGATTTTGACTTACTCTTGCCAAATTAGTGGATTTTTGGTATTTTGCCTTTTGAATTACATTGGGTTGCTTACTGCGCCCGTGTACACACCAACCACCGTCGTGTTTCCCACAACGGGCTTCTTTCGCTATGAGTCTTTTGTGCACCGCTCGCTGTCTATTCTGTGTCCTTTCCTCCTTCCCTTGTTATCTTTTGATCTTTATTCCTGCCTGCGAGATATACGTCTATGCAAACGAAACGTCAGAGAACTGACTAGGAAGGGTTTTGTCAACCACTATAGCCTTGACTGCTCTTTTTAGGAAGGTTGCATTGGAAAAACAGAAGTCATGTGTTTAATAGCAAGTCCTATCCTTTCAATAGTGGGAAGGGGTTCAGACCACCTTGGAATGATGGGAGATGCCAACTGGCATTCCATTACAATGATTAATCCAGAGGATTATGCTCTATGGCCAATTAGATTCTAACTGCTCATAGACCTCTACTATAGATTTATTAAATTTTGCAACTAACTGTCATGAGAGGTCCCCAAGTGAGTCTGTCTGCTTTACTAATGCCAGCTACCCAGACACCCCCATATCCTTTCGATAGTCCTGTACGTGTATGTACCTGCTCAATCTTCCCTCCATATTGACCACCGCTCTGCTCAGGTGTCCAACTTTCCATATCCGTTGACGCGCTTCCTACTATCCCCCGGTATCTGGGTCGCTTTTTTAGGAAGCCTGTAAAAGGGGGGTTGCCGCTAGGGGTCAGAAATATAAAATAGAGAGCCAAATGTTAGAGAAACCGAAACCCGACATGTGCGAGGGGGGGGGGGGAGACAGGGGGGAATTGTATCGGCATGGGTGAGCTGAAAAAGCGAGATAGACGGTTTCAGAATCAGGAGGGAGAGGAAGGGAGAAGGAAGTCATTCAGTCAAATTCAAATCGTTGACCTACCGATGCCATGTTTTTTCTCTCCACTGATGATTGAAGATCGGTTTTCAGATGGATAAGGTCTCCTAGGTATGGATAGGACATAGTTTGGTCTGGCTTAGCCTTTCAAGCCTTGCAGTGCTGTGGACCTGGTATCAGAATTCCCAGGCTCCACATCTGCAAGAGGAGTTTTGTATTTTCTCCCATGTTTTCATGGTTTTCCTCTCCATCCTCCACTTTCTCCTCCCAGGGGAGGGCAAGGAGGGAATAAGAGGAGGGACAAGGAGGGTAGAGGGAGGGGAAAAGGGGGGGGGGCTCCCATCGTGAAGTGAGGAAGATGCGGGGGAGAGTCAGTGGGATTTGCCAAAAATACGGGTGATGAGAATACTGGAGCCTATTGGGGACTGGGGACTGATTTGGAAGGGGTGAAGGTCTGTTTCGCGCTGGCATAATCTGTAGGTGATATATACTATAGGAATTACATTCTTATGATCAACTCGGTCTAATCCCGACCCCCCAAGGAGACCATTCCTACCCTTTTGCAGTTTAACCACACAGACCCTCTCTCAGTCTCCTCACTACCTAAGTCTGCAAATGTTATATCATCTTGTGATATTGATGGTGGCTTATGTCCTACTGTCCCAGTTACGGCAACATTCTGTCGGACAACTCAAAGAGAAACAACACGAACAAAAACAGTTGTTGGACCGGAACTTCGATAACCCAAGGACACCGGGTGGGACGGCGACCAAAGTGAGCAAACGCCCTGCGAACTAGCGAAAAAGGAAAGACATAAATCCAGTTGACCGCCGTGCAAGAAGAAGTGTACCTAACACGACACAAGGTTAGAAGTGGTGAAGCGATGTCACATCGACTGTCGACTAGTATCAGTCAAGGTTACTTAGCAAATCACTAGCGGCGCAGACCTCACCGTGCGGACTCTCTGGCCCCTTAGTCGCCTATTGCTGAACAAGCTTGATGGAACGTTTTTGTAACTTTCTAACCAAAGTTTTTTATCAGCCGTAATCACTTTCCAGATCACAGACACACAGAGCTTGCTATCATAACAGATCCAGACCTGAACTAGCCCTCCCTTACAGCACACATAGGATATTAACTGACATGCTTCCTATAGGCCACTATGATGTGGACAGACTTGCACTGACGGCAGCAAAGATATAGAGATATATAGCTGACATGCCTTACTATAATGGCGCTAGGCTGTTGTCAAACGTCTGGATATAAAGCCAGCAGGCACATCCTCAACTGACAGCAAGCATCATCTTCTGTCCTATCAATAAAGTAGGTTTATCATTTTCTTTCTTACTACTTACTCTGTATCTACAAACACATCGCCCTGCTACATGACCCCATGTTCTCCAATGGCGTTAGAGAACTTATCTTCTAAGTAGGTGAAGCCCCCCATTCCCGTACACAAATCAGATGCCTCCCGCAGTTACCGACCTTGCCAGCATAGAGGGAACCTAAGGGACCTCATCCCAACCACTCTACCTCGTGGAAGGACTCCAGGAGCCTCCTTTATCTTGAAATTCGGCCCCGGTCCGAGTAACGTCCGATGCAGATATAGGAATATTCCGATCAGACCCACTCTGGTCCTGGATCTCAACGAAACTCCTCCTCTTCCCCCTTTCATCCGATTGATGATCATCTCCTGATGGCCGTGTTATTTCCAACATCCTTGACGAATCATTTCCCCAGAGGTAGTTGCCCTCCCTCCACCACAAGCCTTTGCCATCCTCCAGCCCGCTTGCGCCCCCTTACAGGAAGACAACACGTCCGTCCCCAGAGACACAGGACCCCACTTCACCTCCCGCCAGCCGTGTGTCATCGCTCTCGCCCTGATTACCACAAGGCGGATGTGCCCCGATGTCAGATGCTGTCTGCGTACTAGATGTGGTGCCCGGCGCGCAATTGTTAGTGGCTGCGGGTGTCAGGGCTCCTAGAACCCCGTCACCTTCCCGCCGTGCTGTGGCGCAGTGCTCCCAGTTCCCAGCTATCTCCCGCCCTCCATTGCAGGCTCCATTTTCCTCTCCAATGTTACTTCGTTCCTCCCCCCAGCACCAGCTAGTGTCATGCTCTGGACCAAGATACCCTCCTGGCGGACCGATCCCGGAAAACACATCACCGCCAGAATACGGAGGCGGAGGTAACTTCTAATTATCCTCTATGGAGAGGGGGTCCGCCCGTACTATGTTGCGGAATGGCTGATCACTTCCCGTCTGTGAGGTCCGTCACATGCCGCTATGAGGAGGGCACAGGATCCCTCACATGTGAAAAGGCCCCTCGGGACAAACCACCCTGTTCCCACTTGCCTCAATCATATGTTTGATGGACACTCTCCTCGCCAGGCCATAAGCCATTCCAATATACTGTTTACATTACTTCACCTCATAGACCGATGCCCCCTTTCTATCTTTATATCACTGGCCAATTACACCACGATCATTTTTTGGTGCTCACTGCTTCTCCCTTTGTCGTTTCTTTTAACCCCAGCCAGCCCTTTCCCCAGATCCTCGTGTAGGCCAACAGAGATTGTGATTATTTGACAAGACCTGAAATCAATATTTTTTTTTGTGCAATACCGTAACATTTTTGCAGCACATTTTTTTCAGCGACACATAGGGGAGAGTTAAAGAATAAAAAAAAAGTTCAGGACCCTTTTTGTTCATTTTTTAGCTTTTGGGTTGGTTAGAGTGGTTTGTCCATAAAGAAAGTTTTACAGTTTTACTCCCCAAGTATGTTTACAATAACTATCCGTTTTAAAATACACGCCCCTGACCAGACCCCCCCCTACTTTTGCCCTTTACGTTACCTCAGATAGTATTGTGTTTATAAATCTCCTATCAACCTCTGTCTTTCCTCAAGGAAAAGAGTTGGATAAAAGGGCTCTCCCCTATTGTCGCAATCTCCCTGACCCAAGCTGTTTAAAAATAGGTGGCTTGTAGACCTCTCTACGCCTCGCCTATGACCTTCTCCCAAGAAAGGAAAGAGCAAGGTGATCGTCGGGGGACTAGTGCCTTGTGAAATGCTGTGTGCTGATCATGTTCTTAAATCAGTTTATAGACCTTTTTTTAGATTCTGAACAGCTTCTAAAGTTCTACAAACAAGTTGGCTGCTGGGACTGCTTATAACGGAGCGAGGAGAGACGGTAGTTGAGGGCTCTTTGTGATAATTGTTAAAGACCGGTTCACTCTGTCTATTGGCAGAGCCGGGAATGATACGTGGTTGTTGTATTGGGATGTGAGTAGGTTGTAATTGGGCCGGGGAGAGGTTTAGTGTGTGGGCGTGGTGGGTATGTGTACTGGACAGGGGGGGTTTGTACTCTCCCTATTCTTACTCTCTCTCTCTCTCGCCTCTCGCTGTCTTCCTGCCGTCCGGCGGTGGTTTCCCTCGCCCACGTCTTCCGCTGGTGCGGCGGCTGTCCTCGCTATCTATCCTGCGAGGTGCGGCGGCCAGTAAATCACATGTATTACTGCGTTTTACTGCGTCCAATAGATAATGAATTACTCAGGTGCAGTGGGCTGTACCTAGTATGTATTACTACAGGCGTTATATTTCTTTACATGATGCATTACTAAGGAATGATAACGGCTGTAGTGTAGATGATTACTTAGGTGAGGTGGTTGTACATAGATGTATTACTGGGCGGGGTGGCTGCTGTATGTAGATTATTTCAGGGTTTGGAAGATGTTGGAGATGTATATTTTGGAGGGGTTTGCTGGCTGTATATAGATTTATTTTTGGGATGTTGGTGTGTATATAGATGTATTCTGAAGGTGAAGCAACTGTATTAGATGTATCACGAGGTGAAAGGGGTTGGCTGTTCTACATTGAATAGGGGATGCGGCTGTATAATAGATGTATTATTGATGGTGAGGCGGCTAGATATGGGAGCTACTGAGGGTGAGGTGGCTGGATAGATGTATTACCTGGGGGTGTGGAGGTTGTATAGACGTAGATGTACTACCTGGGGGGTTTGGCTGTATGAAGAATTGGATTACTGGAGGGTTGTCAATGTATGTAGATGTTTTTTTTGGGGGGTAGGCAGCTGTATGTAATTTTATTACGGGTGGATAGAGTAATAGTGCTTCAGGAAGAACATTTATGTACTGCTACATTCATGGCGGCCTGTCAAGGCGGCTTTATATACGATTATTAATCAGGGGTGTTGGCGCTGTATATAGATGTATTACTGGGGTGTTGGTCTGTATATAGATGTATTACGAAGGTGAAGTCAACTGTATATAGCGTATTAACTGACGTGAGGTGGCGGTTATATACTGTAGATGAGGGGGAGCGCGGCTGTATCTAGATGTATTAAATTGAGGTGAGGGGCGGGGAATAGGATGTATTACGGGGGTTTGAGGTTGTATATACCGTAATGGTACTACTGGGGTTTAGTGGCTGTTTTGGAAGATGTAGTACTAAGGGAGTGTTTGTCAGATGTTCCACCATATTTTTTGAACCAGACCTCCACCAACTTAGTATCATGGTGGCATAGGAATACTACCCCGTGTAGCATACCAAAAAACAAAACCGACATACCACCTGCAGCTCCTTTTCATTTCCGAGTCGGCGCTGGGCCTCATTAATGTAAAACACACCGGGATCACCTAGGAAAAAGACTTAGGCTAACATTCACACACTAACGTATGGAGGATGTTAATTACGCCGACGTAATATACTGCCCGCTTACGTCCTCCTACCGTCAATAGCCACGGCGCCCTCTGGAGCGGTATGGCGCATCACACTTGTCGGCACCGACCGCTCCGTACCACCCTTAAAAAGATAGGACCTTTCCCTATCTTGGCCGTAAATACAGCCGCCGTTCCCCCATTCTTCCTATGGAGAGGGGCGTGGGGGACTGCGCTCACCTCCTCCTCTCTCCCCGTCATACCCTGCCTTGCTACGGGACTTTACGTTCGGCAACGGCAGTGTTCATGTAGCCTATCATAAGCTTGGGCTGACGTCACACGAGAGGCCGCTTTAACTGAGATCTGGCGCTGCTAATTATAAATCCTTTTTTAAAAAAGACGCAAATCCCACCCACCGCTGGGTCGGAATGAATAGGAGCGCCGGTGAGTAGGTCTGGTTTGTGGGGTTTAGGTATACTTACTGTAGTTTTTCCTTTAATGTGCCCTGCCATAACACACACTTGTATAAGTTAATAAACATCATGTTCCAGCAACAAGAAGTAATAAAAACTTTAACTTGAGTGAAATGGAGTAACCTTCACATAAACATTGTATAATTAATATTCTCCATGTCTCTATGTTTTATGTACTGGTGCCTAAAACCACCAAACACTGGATCCATGGTACACATTTCTTCACGTTTTTTGTTTTAAATGTTGCTGGTAAAAAAGGTGAGTATTTTTACTATAGAGATGGACACATTCAAGCTCATCCCATCCCGCACTTGGGTTTTAATCTGTAAAACTTAATTCTTGGGGAAAATGCTGGATTCTTGTAGCAGGATGTTCATATTTCCTTTTCTATCACACATATACTATCTGTTAGCATAGATGGTGTAAGAATGTGCACACAAGTTAGCGTTATGTCCTCGAGAGAGCCAGCTTCAGACAGGCCGACAGACACCGCCGGGTGCATGCAGGAGGTGACATCTGGAAGCTCGTTCCATTTTTTATGATTTCCCCTAGGGGCAGGAAACCACCAATCAGCCAAGCAAGGGAGAAAGTGGGGCCACACATTGAAAATCATTGTTATGAGCTAAAGCATTCAGAATTGTTTGGCCAATTTATGCAATTTTTATTATTATTTGTATTATTTATTTATAATTTATTACAATGGCAAATAGCACTGAATAGAGCTATAAACTCATTATAATAAGCTCAGGGGGTTCAGTACTCGATGTTGTTGGTCTCATCCACAGACTGTCCACAAATTGTATTTCGTTGTATTCCTTTAGCGCAGAGAGTAGGAATAAATGCAACGCAATGACAGGGACCCTTTTACACATTGGGTGCCATTTATTGTACCTGGCGTCGTGCCCTCTGGTGCCACTGGATACATCAAGGTGAAAACTTGCTTTTCTAGATAGTTTCGCTGCCGCTGCCCACCCCCTCTCCACGCCACTGACTCTCCAATGTCCCCTGGTGTGTAGCTGTGTAATATAATAATCCCAATGCCTGTATTCGCAAGCATGGCGTAGCTATGGTTTCAGCACAGGGTGGCGAACGCATCTGATACCCCCAACCAAATTTTTTTTTTCTGCACTTGCACATCTGACTATCATCGGCGGTTCTTGTTGAAGCAGCATAACAGTGTGTACAGTGACTCCGCAACTTTTACAGTATCATTGTGTTACCCCCTCACCAGTGTCTCCTGCGACCAACCTACCCACCGGATATCCCGTGCACCAACGCTGTTCTGCTTCAGACCAATAATTTAATTAGTGCCTCATCAGGGCCAGGACACAAATGTGTCATACAAGTGAAGCCTGAATTAACATTTTAATGCCCCTGGAATAAAAAATCATAAGAATGAAACCAAAAGGGCTAAATCTTTGGGATCAGCTACAAATAATGCCTATCCGTAGTAAATAAAACTTATATCCCTCAGCGAAAATACTCAACATAGATATACATTGGAAATCTATACCCCACAAGTATGAATTATTCCCACCAAGAATATCCATACACATTGATAGCAGTGACTTAGGCCTCACATTTAAATATTTACACCAGCAATGATAAACACAGCCCAAAATAATATCCTCACATATAAATCTAGACCAAAAATATAATGGACTATACTGCCATGATAGCATTAACATGTCCTCACATCTGACTGCACTCAGGCACAGACATTACTGTGTATGGCTGCTGCTATCTCTCCTTCAGTTTGTGCTGGTCCCGTCAAACATCTACTCTTCTGCCTGAGGCTCCTCATTGGTTGCCAATCCTTCCCATCCATCTGGTCGTCCATCTAGCTCTTCTTTCCTGCAGTTCCTCATTGTTGCCAATCCTTCTTCCCATCATGTAAGAACTTCATCGACAAGAACCCCCAAATTGATATAAATATATTGTTTACGTCCTTCCCCCCTCATTATATCATATTTAACTCCGCAATCCAAATTATTTTAGATAGCAGTGCAACCCCCAGTATATATTTGCCTCCCACTAAATATATGTACCCCAGGCTTTTCATCACATGCCCATCATTTTAGGTAGTCCCCAACAGTATATAGCGGACCTCCCACACGTGCACAACGTATAGAGGCGCTCCCACACGTGCATCAACAGTCTAATAATAGCGGCTCCCCAAATCCACAACAGTATATAACGGCGCCCACACGTGCACATACAGATAAAGTCCCCCACTCATGCCACTGTACATATAGTGGCCCCCCGCAACGTGCCCCAGCCGTATATAGTCGTCCCCCACAACATCCTCGCGTATCTACTTGGGCCCACATTTTCCCCCAGCAGTATATAGGTGGCACCACAAGTGCCCCAGCAGTATAGTATCCCCCCCCACCTATGACTCAGGGCGTTGGACGCAGGCATCGGTAGTCTCTAGCGCAACCTCTTTGATCGTTACGGATGGTCTGCGTGCACACTCGGGTACGCCTCGTCCAACCCTGGGCCCGCCAGAAGCCCAATGGGCTCACAGCTCCAACTATCCACTCCCACTGCCCCCCTTCCTGGTAGCCTACGCCACTGTTTGCCATTCATTATTTAGAAAATGGCGTGAACCCTTAATATGTCCCCCCATGAGGGTTTTGATATGTGTACTGTTGACCCCACCCTCCAAACCACATAAAATGTTCAAATGTAAATGTAGAGATATTGTCCCGTTAGAAATTAATACAAGCTGTCCATGCATAATTCATTCCCCCATCATCCCTGGTATTGTATGCAAAATACGGTGGTCTGGATGGGATGAGACCGTATCAGAGATGATAAAAATGATGAGATCCATGAGGTGCTATTGCACACAAAATGCCACAGTCAGCTCTCCTTCATCCTCTATAAACAAACACCTAGACCTGCTGTGTCCTTCCCTGCTGTGTCCCTCCCGCAATAAAGACTTACCTGCCCTGTAGCTTGCAGTTCTCCTCCTCATGCTGTCTAGTCCGCAGGACGCAGTTTCTGGTGTCTCAGCGGGGTATCTTGAGTGAGCTCCGTCCTGGACTGTCAGGGAGAGGGGCCGTCAGCAAGAGAGAAACTCAGCTACACTGCATCACACAGAAACCAAGATGGTGTTCTCACCCTAAGTCAATAAGTAAAGGTCTTGTCTAGGGGTAACCTGAATTGTGATACCAGGACTGATAAGACAGATTGGAATAATATCTGAAATGCTGTATTTTTGTTATACCCGTGAATTAGTGAATGTGTTATTTTGTTATCCTGGTCCAATTTAAGAAACTTGTCTTGTGGAATACCCTTTAAGGCTTTTCTTTTAGACTTGATGTAAGTGCCACTCCCGTCCAGCTACAGACAAAATATGCACTCTCCACATGGCTAAGAACCTAAAAAAATTAAAGAAGGGATTCCCAGTACACAGCATGTAGGTTATTGTTTGCATAATAAAAACGGAGACAAAAAAATACATTTTCCAATATACTTCTGTTTCAATTCATTCAATTCAACACTGTTGTCTAGATCTCTGCTTGCTGTCCCATTCTATAGAAAGCGTCTAGGTATTGCCAGTTACAGAATCTGACCATTGGTCCACAGGTGCACGTCTCTTTTGTTTGACATAAAGTATCAGAAGCGGTGTGTTAATTACTGGCGCACTTGTGTGACCATGGTCAGATCCGGCTTCGGTCCTGGCCCTCCAGGGGGGCCGGAATGCCCGGGGCCCCGACTCCGGTCATTAATGCAGGGCCTCCGTTCTTATCCATCGGAGGCCCTGCCAGTGGCGCCATAGTACTCGTTGCGCTGAAACTGCCCCGAGTACTATTCCTGCATTCAAGCTGTCAGTGTGCGCTGCTTTGCGGGCCCGTCACCTGGTAACTTAGATCGCTCTCCGCTTCGTGACGTCTTGCGGCGTCCGCGCGTGACGTAACGACGTCGGGCTCGCATCTCCTCCCACTCTCCTCCCCCCGCGCACGTCAGCAGCAGAGACAGGACGCGTGAGGTGAGTAAATTTTTGGTTTCTATTGGCAAAACAGATGGAGGTGGGTGGCTTACTATTAATATGAAAGGGGGGTTAATTGTGTATGGGGGGGGAGTAACTATTCTATGAAGGGTTATGTGTAGGGGGGGGCTAACTATTATTGAAGGGGGGGTTAATGTGTGTGGGCCTAACTATAATAAGGGGTTAATGTGTATGGGGGCCTAACTATTATATGAGGGGGTGGGGTTAAATGTTATGGGGCCTAACCATTAATTGGACGGGGGTTACTGTGCATGGGGGGCCTAACTATTATATGAAGGGGAGGTTAATGTGTAGGGGGGGGCCTAACTATTTATGAAGGGGGATTAATGGTGTATGGGGCATGGGGGGGCTAACTATTATCATGACAAGGGGGATTAATCGTGTAGGGGGGGCCTAAACTATTATATGAAGAGTATTACATGTGTAATGGGGGGCCATAACGATTAATGAAGGGAGTTAAGGTGTATGGGGGGGCTAACTATTATATGAAGGGGGTTAATCATGTGTATATGGGGGCCTCTATTATATTTAAGGGGGGGTAAATGTATGGGGGGCCTAACTATTATATAAGGGGGTTTACTGTGGATGGGGGGGGGCTACTATTATATGAAGGGGTTAATTGTATGGGGGCCCTAACTATTATATGAGGGGGTTATGTGTATGGGGGGCCTAACTATTATAGGAAGGGGGGTTAATTTGTATGGGGGGTAACTTAAGCTGAAGGGGGATTTAATGTGTATGGAGGGGCCTAACTATATTATGAAGGGGGGTTTAATGTGTATGGGGGGGGGCTAACTTTAATATGAAGGGGGGTTAATGTGTATGAGGGGGGCCTAACTATAATATGAAAGGGGGGAGGTTTAATGTGTATGGGGGCCTACGATAATATGAAGCTGGTTTAATGTGTAGGGGGGTTGGGAAACATTATGTGGGGTTCTTACTAGAATCTGGAGGGGTGGATGTAATGTGTCTGGGGGGTCCTTACTAGAATCGGAGGGGCTTGTGTATGGAGGTGCCTAGTTAAAATCCTGAGGGGGGCCAATGTTAATTTCCTTGGGGTGTGTAATATAAGGGGGACAGGTGTGTATTGAGGTGGAGGGGGATGTATAATACGGGGGGCAGTGTGTATATACAATATAACAGAAATAAACTATTTATATGTATATGGAACTGTCACAGGGAGTTTCCCAGTACAGCGACCTGGCAGCCAAGTCATTCACTTTATATTAGAATACAATAAATAATGTGCATATACTATGTGTAAAGAAATAGTGGCAAGTTGTAACATTAAAACTGAAGGGATGCTTATGCGCATTACTAAGTTGGTAGGGGATATATGTAAACTAATTATAATTAGGACATGGTATGACAACGTATTAGTACATTATGTATACATAATATGTAGATTGTATATAACACATTTCTTAGTAGGGGAAATGGCTGACAATAATTAGAAGGACATTAAATAGATAAATTAATTCATTAAATACTTCAACAGGGGAACCAAATATTATGTAATTCAATGGGGGGAACATACTTTTTAAGTCAAACGGTATTATTTTTCACAGACTGTAATGTAGTAATATATTTGGGGTAACAATGTAATTTTAATTGGATATGTCTGTGTCACGAGGGGTTTCTCTTATTAGATTCTTTATACGTCCCTGTGGGGACATTGTTTTTATCCAGTGACATTATACTGTTAAGTAATTGTGGTTATTTTTAGGGAGGGCGCATTGCGGCGGATCTGCTTCCCCGGAGCGGAACACAATCTGCCAGAAATTCTGCACCAGAATTTTAACGATACTTCTGGTTGTGCAGGTAAGAAGACAAAGTCACCTGTGAGGTATAATGCTACTTCTTCCTATGTCCGATCAGGATTGTAGTCACTGACTAACCTTCTTTCTAGTGTATGTACGGTTACATCTATCGTCAGAGAGCCTGTGTGACTTGTCATGTGGGCGTGATGCCAGAGTAGGGTCGCATTTTCCTTATGGAAAGGTCGGTTCATTGCAACCTTACATCCCTACCATAGTCCCAGCGGATTCCTGCCCGCCACCAGAAAGGCCCTTGAAACCATGGTATTCTTATACACATCCTAACATTATTGCCCCGGAGTTGACGTCACCCCTGGCGGGAGAAAGGGCTAGCTTATCCGTTCTTCACTGCCCCTGCTAGTGCGTATAAAGTCCCTTATTCAAATATTTCTAGTGTATAGTAGGGTGGCACCCCCCAAAATCATTTCACCACTGGTGGCCCAGGTATCCCAGTCCGACCCTGGTCAATCTCTTTCTAATTGAGTAAAATACAGAAACGTGCTATAGAATGACAGCCAGCAGAGATCTAGAACCATGAGAAATTTGATACAGAAAGTATATATGAAACTTGTATAACTTTTTTTAATACAAACATACCCAAAAATTAATTTGTTAAATTGTAACACCCCTTAGTCTGTTGGAATCCGCGTTAATTATTTTATTATTTATCTTGAATGCCGTCTAACTTTCTTTCCTTAGCCCATGCGACATACAGCTGTGAGGAGAGAGGAAGGATGAGTGGCTCCATCCCCTCCCCCCCTCCATAGCATGACAAATATCGGCTGTCATTATTGTTTTCCATGCAGGGTCACGGTGCAGTAAGACGCATGTGCTTACTGCACCTAACCTAGTCGCCATTGGCGACAACCATCGTTTCACGTGCTGAATTCCTAGAAATATCTTGTATGCAGAAATCTCCAGTGCATGTATCATCGCTGTCCAAGAAGATCAATATAGGCATTACACTTGTTAATAACTTAGATCATACAGTCCATCTGGATTTTTACAGCAGATTTCTTCTAACTTTGCACCTCCTAATTATTTGGTGTAGTTTAACACACAATAACTGTTCCAAAACTTTGCAACCTTTTGCATATTTTTGTCCTTGTGGCATTGTCATTACTAGTCCTAAAATGTCAAAACCCGTTTTTAGTCAAATTACGACATAAACGTCGTTTCTTGTGTTTGTTTTCTTTGCCATCATTTTGCAAACTGCCTTTAAATGTTCCTTAGACCATATTTGATCTTACGGTCTATTCGTGTCTATCTTACGGTAATTACGGGGCGATTTTTTCTATCCGGTGGTTATAAGCCATGTGATGATATGGGCACAGAAGATTCTGCTTACCGGCCTAGATAGGCTTAAGGGACACTGCAGGTGTACCTGTTCTATGACGCACCGCATATGCAGTTTTAACCTCGTTATCGCGGTCACGGGTGGCTGACGTCCGAAGATTGAGAAACGGCCGGAAACGGCCCATCCCTTGGCCAGCACAGCCACCCTGTCCTGATGCCGGGTTGGAAAATAAAAGTGTACCTGGTTGAACATACTGGTACTTCGTGAGGGCCATTGATTCTCCTCTCTACAAAACAAATCACACATTAAAGATTCTGTTTGTCAATTGCAAACCCCGGGTCTCCATTTGTGAAGTGCGTGTGGCATGTCGACTCTTGCATATCTGTCGTTGTATGATATACATACTACCACCCAAGTCCTTTCATGCCTGTTGTCCTGACCCTAGGGTCCCCGATGCTGGGACCTCCTCTAAGGCCCCTTCCACACTAGCGTTGCTTTCCGTCAATGGTGCAATGCGGGAAAAACCGACGTTTTTGGCTGCGTTTTGTGTTCCCTTTTCCTTGGAGTCAGTACCGTTTTTGCGTTTTTTCACGCGCGGTGTTGTTTCCGCATTTTTTTTCTTTGTTTTGCGTTTTCCGTGCGTTTTTACACGCGCGTTTTTTAATCAATGGGAGCATTTTTTCAAAGGGACCATAGTTCGGGAAAAAATGTGTTATTAATTGAACAAAAGATGTCTTCTTATAAGTTATCAGTTGTATGCAACCAGCTGCAATCTATTCACATCACTTGTCCGCGCGTATTTTCTCCCGACAAGTTACATATCTGAGAAACATTGAAGAATAGAATAAAACCGTGACACTGACACAGGATCATTTAATTGAAAATACAATGAAGACACAGTGAGAATAGATTGCAGATGTTCGGCACATTGCTTACTTGTCGGGAGATACTCGCTAGAACGTGCGCACAAAAAGTATGTGAGAACAATATATAGGTGTGTGAAGAAACACTTGCAGATGTATGGAAATAATCTGCAATGTGTTCTTTACACACCATAATAGATTGTTCTTCACCTGCTCTTTTGTTCGCACCGTTCCGCGCGTATCTCCGACAAGTTAAGCAGAGGTGCCGACCATACTGCAATCATTCTTCCGTGTTCTTCATTGTAATTGTTCACTTAAATGAGCTGTGTTCATTGTCAATGTGTTATTCTATTCAATCTATTCTTCCTGTTCTTCACGGTGTTTTTTTAATTAAATGCTCGGCTCTCGAGCAGGGACTTATTCGGTCACCTGCAACCCATCCATTTAAAACACCTTGCACTCGAAGTGCACTTTGCAATGGCTTGCGAGTGCAATGCATTTTGATGCGTCTCCAAGACTTGAATGGGCGGGAAAAACGTCGTGAAACCGCAAAATTAGAGTCAGGCTGTGCTTTTTGACGCGCGTCAAAACAACGCAAGCACGCCCGTGAAAAACACGCAAATGAGAAAGTCCCTTGAAAACATGGGACAGAGTGGCAATGCAAAGTTCTGGCGCGTCAAACGCACGCGCAAACCGAGTGAAAAACGCTAGTGTGGAAGGGCCTAATAATTGTTCTTAAACATTCACCTTTTTCCACAAGTGCCATTGCAGAGAAAGCAGGATCCCCTGATCATGTGCTGTTGTGGCCCCTTTAGATATAACTTAACTTTCACAAAACTGCAGAAAAAAATGAGAATATGATTACTTACGATGAGAGATCACCTCTCTTTTAGTATCAGTGATCATTTACAAATATATAATTGTAACTGTTAACAATCATTCTTGGATATGCTTGTACTTCATAATGGTAACTGTTGGTGCTTTACATTTTTTCAGGCAAGACAAAAACCCATCCAGTATTGCGAAAGTTTTATATCATGAGTGACTATAGGTTCATTTTGACATTTCTAGAAGAAACATGGCTAGGAGTGATCACAGTACGCAAAACACTTCTCCACTGTAAGTCCTGCACAAAATGAGTAAAATAATGAACCTAGGAACTAGTAAACACAGGGATACCAAACCTTTTTTGGTCTATTTATTTGCAACTTCACGGACTTGTACCTGTAAACAACCAAAGCTACCAATTTCCTGTAAAGCCTCCGAATATTCCTGAATGATATATAATCAGACCCAGATAAATGATAAAAAATAAAAAAGGACCCGAAACCAGACAATAATAACCCAGACTACAAAAATGATTAAAAATGCATATCCTTACTACTAAGTTCTGGAAGGTAAATAGGGCGCTGGGGAAACCTCTCCCTAAAGGACATCTTCCACCATTTTGCTGATGGTAGATTTGCTCCAATAACAAGTTCCTGAGGACCGATGTCCTCCGACTTTTTATTCTACCGTCTATATGCCGGCAATTCGGAACTATAAATTAGAAAATTTGACAAAATACAATTACCCTGGGCACTCCGGGCTCGTCACCTTAGCGCCTCAGGAGCCTTGTATTTTATTTATGTACTGGCCCCTGTAGCGCTAGCTGTCCTGCCTATCACCTGCTATAATAAGTGCTTTTTCAAAGGGGGGCCACTAGCCCACATGACCACTATGCTTACAGGGGGAAGTGCATGTATTCAAGTACAAAGCTCCGTGAGGCGCTTTGATGACGTAGTATTAGCATAACTTTTTATGATCTCACACGTCGTATAAGTTATACTAAAGAAGGAATCTTTTTATTAGACACAGCGACCATCCGTAAACTGTTGGTAGATGTCCTTTGACTGCTGCGTGCCCCTGATATCGCATTCAAAACTGATCCCCATCCCCGCTTAGGCTGTAATATCTACGCAGAACCTCCTCTAACTCTTTCTTACAATATAGTTGATGGGCTTTGCAGCATTCAGGGAGAGATCTGCCAAGGAGTGTGACCACAGTATCAAACCAAAGAAACATAAAATAATAAACTTCTTGTGAGAATGACATGAAAGAATTTCTACCAACAGAGTGGCCTCAGTGCCTTTTCAATGATATGCCCCTCTAAATGCTTATTCACAGATAACCCTTGTTAAACACTAATAATCTTGGGCAGTGCCTCGTCAAGGAGATCAAAGGTCACAGGGAAACGTATGATGGGTCCAGAAGGACCCAGCTGTCATTGTGTTGCAGTTCAATCATGTACTCAATACACAGTAGTTGTTGTCCTTCATTATTAAGGATCAACACTCTCTTTTCCCTGTGTAATGATAGAATAGAGGATCCATCCTTAGCAGGAAAGGAAGGCTTTCCTTCCTGCACTGAAATTCCCTGATTTTTCCCTTTCGCGGAAACATTTGATTGTAATTAGCGGTTTGGAGGATTAGCAAAGGCACACCTGTATCCCCGGTTTAGGCGACACTAACTATTTTCCCAGGGTTATAAGGAAGCTTGAGGTTGCGGCAATTGAAAATAGAATGCTGTCCAAACACTGACTCTTACAACTTTAGGCTACATTCACACAACAATGTTGCCCGCCGTACCGAAAGCATGGTGGGGCACACGGCGTCATGTCATGACGCTGTCCTATCATTGCTCCCAGGTACGGATCGGTACGTGTCATATGTGGTGCGGCAAAGGACCGCTCTCATACGGCGCCAATGCCACCCATTGGCCGTCTATGGGGAACTATGTAATATTTCAGCTGTATCTTCAATCCGTCCCGTGTAATGTACCTTAAGGAAATACCATGAGTAATCTATCTACAGAAGTAGATCGATGGTAAAAGATTCCCTCCCTGCCTCTGCCGCCTCTGCCCTATTGATAAATCATTAATCCGGGAAACCTAACCTGTTAAAAAACTTCATTTTAGTAATATGTAAATTAACTGCAGAGCATGTATTTAGCCATGCTCCCAGTGCCCGCCAGGGCTAGTACTGCCACAGTACCTCTGTATTAGATTGACATCATTTACAAAAAAAAAGTTTATAAAACAAGATTTATGGGCAGCTGCATGTAGGAGAATATACCACCAATCTACTTTTTGATGGGAGAATTCCTCATGGTAGTTTCCTTTAATGTAACTCATGGGTGATGTTAGTAATTTTCAAATTCTTTGAAACACGGATTTTGTTGATGTCACAGTCAAATGTACTGTATAGATGCTATTACATATTGTAGAGGATAACTATTGTTATAGACTTTTTAGCTGATTCTCAACCTTTTCCTAATGGAAGGAAGGGAGAAGAGGGTCGGGGACCCCCGCAATACAGTTCCTCATGCGTGGTGGACCCCAAACCAATGCAACCTCGCAGTAAAAAACACAAGTAAAATGGCGGCTCCGATGGCTTTAGGCGACCCCCGTTTTGGTGTTCGACCCCCGCTGGGGTTCCCGACCCACAGGTGAGACCACTGCTTTTAGGGTTCCAATAACTTGATGTTTTACAAAAGGGACAACTTGACAAGACTATTAGACCTGTCTTTTCACGTATCTGTACCTGTTCTTTCGCTTCTTTGAAAGCGTTGCCTGTTCCCTGTTCTGCCTTGCTGCCTTTGCATCTACATACAGCCTGCCTTCTCTAGCTGTGTCCATAATAGTGTCCACCTTCTAGTGCGGATATGTTTTAATTTTATTATATTGCCATCTTAGGGACCTTTCTAATTGGGTACAATTTTAAAGATATCTAAGGTAAATATGCACTTAGAATGATAATGAAATGTCCTCTAATGGGAAAGGACGGTAAAAGTAGCATATAATCACATATGTCTAAACTAGACTGAAAGCTTGATATCAAGCTTATTTGTAACGGTGAGCATTCTTTGCTATCATGTCTTGCCAGGAAATAAGGAAATCCATTAATTGTTATTTTTCACACTGCTACCACCACTGACCAACAGGAGTTTGGATTTTCAATTACTTTAGAAGGGGAGGATGTGGTAATATCTTAATTTTAGTCCAGCAGTGGTTTTTTCATTTGATTTCATCATTTTTGTGGTATAGTACTAATTATGGTCATTTCAGTCACTTGTTTACACATGTTAACGTCCTTTTTGTGGAGGTTTAACTATTTGTGGGGGCCTGGAGTGTAAGGGAGCGTGCTGCAGCGCAGGCATGCTTCGCAAGCTTGATAGGACCCTACCCTTAATATTATTTTTCCTTCCTTATCCTTTCTGTTCTCTTTTTTTGCATACAAAATGTTTTGGAACGCAGCTGGTATTGAATACTCTGGGCACAGGCCTTGTCAGTTCAGTGGTGATACCATTATCCAATTATCCACTTAACCTTTTCTTTTGTATCAATATCAGTTTTCTAGATCTCTGCTTGTGAAGCTTTTATAGTTGCTTCCAGTGGACAGAATCTGTTTGTGGTCCGTGATGTTACACAGATTTCATGTAATAGTTATGCTGTGCCACACGCAACCGCTTGTCTGCTTTGAAACCGCAAACGCATACAAAAGCCGCACCCACCGGAACGAGCCGCCGGTGTTTGGGGGGGTCATTAATTAATGTGCAAAACACCGGCCGCTCATTCCCGGTCGCAGGCATTTCCATAAACACCGATGCATTGGTCCGCGTGCCGCCCCGGTGGGTGTGTGGCTTTGTCTGCGTTTGCGTTTTCAAACGCAGACAAAGCGTGCATGTGGCCCCAGCCTTCGTATTACAGAGAGTAATCAAGCTGAAGAGCTTATATGAGCCATGCACCGTACGGCATCAATGGACATGAACCAGATGTCTATCCACTGGAAATTAAACATAGATGCTTTTTGATAGAATGACAGCAAGCAGAGATCTAGCAAAGCATGAGGAATGATACTAAAGTATAATGGAAAATGTTATAACATTCCATGAAAAAAACAACAATATTTACTTGCGGGAAAAGGAACACCCTTTTAAGGCCCATATGCATCTATCATGTCAATATCCACCATTGTGGTGCACTAACCACAACCACTAACAACGGGTATCTTTGACATTGTCATAGGAATAAATCTTTCACACCTAAAGTTTAAGCTACAATTAACGGGTGACATTGAGATGGAAAAATTCTAGATCCATATTTCCAGAAATCCCCCAGACACTTAGTTTCTATCTTAAATGCCCAACCCATAGCCTATAGCAGAGTTTCCTCCCCCTATAGTTGCTTATCCAATGCCCTCCTAAATTGTACTCACTTTTTTAATTTCAGGCATCCGAAGATTTCCAAATGGACACTTTGATGTCACTACAGCAGTGGCATTTGCTTTGGTCACTGTCCATCTTTCCTCTGCTACCTCAGTTGGACCAATCAAACTAATTTAAGCTTTTTGTGGAAAATAGAAAAAATGTCATTGATTATTGTATGTCCCAAAATAGTTACATATAAAAGAGAATATAGAGCCAATTAAGTTCAATCAGGAACACTCATCTCCTATACTCCTTATTATCATGGTACAGTTACTGAATAAATTTATGCAAAGTGTATTATAAGCAATATATGGACAGGCATTCTCCTTTTAGCTTTATGAACATACTTGTAACGTACTGTTCGGATTATGTACTTTACTTGAAAAAAAACAAAGAAAAGCTTACTATAAGAGGTGTAACATGAAGCTGCTAGGCCCAATAACAAATTCTGTGATGGGCCCCCAACTAAATGGTATTGTTTATAAGCACTAACTGGGAGAACCCAATTACGCCCCTGCTTGTATACACTAGATATGATTAAACTCATCTACCCTGAGTAAGTGTTTGTGTATCCTTTCGAGACGCTTCCTGACCTACATTTATATGGACCCGATAATCAATTCTCAGCTCTTGATATCTACTGTACTGTCGTTTACATGACCACTCCAATAATGATTATGAGTCCTGAATGCAGAAAAAGGTATACAGGCCGCTAAATCAACCGGAGTTCAAAATGCTGTGTCTCATTTTTGTGAAGTTAAACTGATTTGGTGGATGTCATTATCTATGCTCTACAACAACAATGGTAGAATAGCAAAAAAATACAAAGATAGGTCTATCTGTGAAGAGCCTGCAGCACGAAAGCTTTTTTGGCTGTTTTCTGAACGTTTTGAATCACTGTGCACAGTATTGGCCGGAAGGGGTGATCTTTGTCCAGGGAAACGAGCAGTTGCTATACACTGGAGCTCAAAAATAGAGACCAACTTACTAATTCTTAAAAATGCTAGTACTGAGATATTGTAATAACAATGATCAAAATTATAGAATGCTTTAATATAACAGACGTTACTTGATGTTATGTCTTGGTCCCTGGTGCTAACTTCTTAATTATCTGACAAACCCTAATTGTAAGTGGCCAGCCTACTGTTCCATTTTTAATAATTTTGTAAAAATTGACTGAAACCCTCGGCCAGCATGTTGTCAGGATGAAGGAAACCCGGTGACCCTATCAGCCTATAATAGAAGTTGGTCATTTCAAGCAAGTCGTATGTCATTTCTAAAAGTGCATCTTACAACCAAAAATCATCCCAACCACCAATAAGCTGGTCGCCCTCGTAGACAAATTCAAGATAATGTGGAGAATCTCTATGGGTAATCGTTTGTACATTGGCCGCTGGAAGTGCTCACTAGAACGGGGTAAGATCTGTCCTTGTCATATAGTGTCTCATTTGAAAAATTTTTTTAAGAGCATTTGGACTATAGCCCACTGCCGTGACCAACCTCTTATTAGCAGAACGAACAAAAGGCGCACCTCCCCTTTGGTTGTGACATGTTGTGTTGAAAGGAAGAATGGTCTACATTTAATTTTAGTGATAAAGCAAGTTAATTTATTTGGGTCGAGGTTGATTTATGTGACATTATGTTAGGCGACAAGTGGCGGAAAGACTGAACCCAAAGTTGTAAAGAAGGTAGTGAATGGTGTGAAGGAGTGTCATGTTTGAAAGAATTGTTTCTGCGCAGGAGTTGGACCTCTCATAACAGCTCCATATTAAATGAAATGCAGTATTATCAGAACCTTTGCAATAACACTGGTTCCTTCCTACAAACTAAATTAGCCCATCCATTTTCATCATTTGCAGACACAGAACCTTTCACCTAGTATGAGAAACTAGTGATGTCCTTGTGGCGGCCGCAGATGGCTGATTCATTCAAGCAAAGTCCTGTGCACTTCCTACTGATTGCGTCCGCAATCACTGCCTGTGCCCACAGAAAATATTAATTATATCTTTCTCTCGGGCACAGTCCTTGCTGAGCTTCTAATTATGATGATTTATGTTGATATACTAACAAAACACTGTTGCTAGTGACAGACCCGGTGTTAAAACCCCTTACAAAAAATACCCCTTCGAATATTTAATCAATGGAGATTCCATTATTATCTGCTGCCAAGCAATCTATAAAGTTAACCCCCATGATACATCACAATACATAATGATAAGCATAACAACATTAGTAAAATAATCTGTTTAATTTATAATTTTAAAGGCACTTTACACAATTAGAAAACATAGTCACCAAAGTGTGAGGAAGCCATACAAATATAAAGTTTATAGTACGTTATATTTGTTGATGGTTGTTTATCTATACTGTACTGTAGTTATTACATGCTTACTACCCACATAACCAGCTGCAGGTAATGGACTCATCATGGTCTCAGAGCCTTCCTGTCTGAGCCTCAAAAATAACACAGAATCATTTCCATCCCAAGTTTGGTGGATTGGGCGGTATGAGTGGGCCACAGATCTATTGTTATGGTCTGAGCAGGAAGTTTTAAAATAGGAAAATGATCAGCAGAATTCTTTTCTCAACAAGGTGTTCATTGTAAACTCAGTCCCCATGTGAAAAAACAATACAATGAATCCACTCTTTGTTATTGATTGTGGTCAAAAGCTTTTTGCCTCAGATCCACTACTTGTTTTTATAAAAAGACAATATAATATTTAACCAACTAGAGAGACCTACTACTAATTTTATGTTTTTTGCTGTACTGCTTGTCTTATTTAGTTTGACATGTCCGAAAATGGTCTTTCATGATTGTGTTTCTAAACGAACTGTCAGACTTAGGAAGGATACAGCAATGATACATATTGGCCCACATTGATCTAAATACTGCAAAGATTACAGTGTGCAACAGATTCATGAATTGTGGTGCAATTCTTTATGATCTGTGCTCCCTCACAGCTGCGACATAGTGCACCAATTTGTTGGTGCACCATTAACATATGCATGCGACACAATTCCTGTTGGCACTCCTTTATAACGACAAATGTGGCCCAGGACTGCCCCGTACACAGCGCAGCATAGGACACTTCCCTTAAATACATGTGCAAGGCCAAAAAAAGTTTTGCATTGAAAAGAATGTGCAAAGTCAGACCAAAAACTGGTGCACAAGCTTAATAATCTGGGTCATTATCTTGAATTAAACTTGAGGATTGTTTTGACAGATATGCAAGTAGTATTGGTTCCTTAAAGGAAATATTTCCATCAAATCAGATGGAGAAACTCGGAGACTTACTATAGATCCAGGCACCATGACTGTTGTAATATAATTTATATTGTTATCGCATGCCTCCTCCTTTTTACAATGAAACTAAATGATGCTAATGAGCCTGAAAGGCTACTGGGCAGTTTCCCGGCCCCTTCAAGAGGCACGGTGTTACAGTTTGCGAGGAGCACTTCCCCCTCCTCCTGAACCTCCTGTGCTGCACGATTAACATCAGGACAACCGATCAGGGGCGTAGCGAACAAGAGCGGAGGGGAGGTGTGAGACCATGAAAAACAGCCTGTGAACTGCAGCACATAGGGCGGCTGGGACTGCCCAGTAGCTTTTAGGCTCATTAAACATAATTTGAAGGTTGACTTTAGTTGAAAGGATGCCAGATTACAAATTAACATGTTACCACCGTCACGTGCCTGATCTATGAGGGCTCATTCATAGGGACAAATTAAGAGCTGGGGGAAACACAGGAGACAAGAGTCCCATCATCACATCTATTATGATGTTAGCATTTTCTGACATAGAAGGCTTTGACCCTCTCGATCTCCTCAGGGTACCATCACTTCACATGATTAGTGCTCTTTATAGACACCGGCTTGGGGAAGTCCTTACAAGGTGACCGGGAGCAGGCTCTACAGCTTACCTACTAGATAGTGACCGGGGCGAGGCTCATAACTCTTACTAAACGCATGTGACGCCGGGCAGATCATTCCCTTAACATTACTCTAAATAGATAGGGACCGGGCAGGCTCTAACCTTACTTAACTAGATAGTGACCGGGCGATCTAAAACCCTATCTAACTAGATAGTGGGACCGGGCAGGGTCATCTAACCCCTTACTAACTAGATGATGTGACCGGGCAGGCTCTCTAACCCTTACTAACTAGATAGTGACCGGGCAGGCGCAGTCTCCTCAAACCCTTACTACAATAGATAGTGACCGGGCGGCAGCCTCTTCTAACCCTCTTACTAACTATAATGTGACCGGGCCCCCCCCCCCAGGGCTTGAACCCTAACAACTAGATAGTGGACGGGGGCAACAGGGAGTATCCGGCAGGCTCTAACCCTTACTACTAGCATAGTAAACGCGGCGGCTCTCAACCCTTACTACTCAAGTACAGCAGGATACACACCTAAATGCCTGGGCATCTCTAACTCTTCTCCGACAAGGGCGGGACACCTGGGCGTCTCTAACTCTACTACCGCAGTTGGCTGGGCGTCTCTAAAAACTCCTTATACCCGACAGGTGCGGCGAGTCTTCGTAGCAAGGCAGAGTCTCTAACCCTTTACTACCTACAGGGTGACCGGGCAGGCTTCATAGACCCTTGGAGGGCCTACCTACAAGGTGTACCGGGCAGGCAATCTAACCCTTTTCCTACCTCCAAGAGGTGACAGCCGGCAGGCTCTACCCTCTACACCCTACAAGGTGACGGCGCTGGCAGCTTCTAACCCTTCCTACCTACAAGGTGACCGGGCAGAAGGAGGCTTACCCCTTCCTACCTACAAGGGATGACCGGGGCGGGCTTCCTAACCCTTCCTACCTATACAAGAGAGGCAGGCTCTAACCCTTCCTACCCCACAAGTGTGACCCCGGCGCTCTGACCCTTCCTACCTACAGATGGGCAGGTCTCTGACCTCCTTCTACCGACGCGTGTAGCACGGGCCGGCTAACCCTTCCACCTACAGGTTGACCGGGCAGCTCTAACCCTCCTACTACAAGGTGACCGGCGAGGTCAGGATCTAACCCTTACTAACTAGATAGTGACCAGGCAGGCTCTACACCCTTCTACCGCAGGTTGACGGGGGCTCTAACCCTACTACCTACAGCGTGCGGGGAGGCTCTATAGCCTTCCTCCTGCAAGGTGACCGGGCAGGCTCTAACCTTCCCACCTACAAGGTGCCCGTGGGCGGCTGCTTTAAACCTCCTCCCCTACAAGGTGAACGGCAGGGCCAGGCTCTAACCCTTCCTACCTAACAAGGGATCGCGGCAGGGCTTCATAAAACCCTTCCTAACCTACAAGGGTGCGGCCGGGGAGGCTCTAGCCATCCTACCCTACAAGTGAACCAGGGAGGCTCTAACCCTTCCTACCTCAAGGGACCAGGCAGGCCTCTAACTCTTCCTACCTACAAGGGGCGGGCAGGCTCTAACCCTTCCTACCTACAAGTGGCCGGGCAGGCAGGCTCTAACCCTTACTAACTAGATAGTGACCGGGCAGGCTCTAACCCTTTCCTACCTACAAGGTGACCGGGCAGGCTCTAACCCTTCCTACCTACAAGGTGACCGGGCGGCTCTAACCCTTACTAACTAGATAGTGACCGGGCAGGCTCTAACCCTTCCTACCGACAAGGTGACCGGGCAGGATAACCTTCTACCTACCCGGTGACAAGGCAGAGGCTATAACCCTTCCTCCTACCTACAAGGGACCGGGGCAGAGGCTCCTAACCCTTCCTACCTACAAGGGGGACCGGGGCAGGCCTCTAAACTCCTACCTACAAGGTGGACGGGCAGGCTCAACCCTTTCTACCTACAAGGTGACCGGGCAGGCTGGCAGGTCTAACCTTACGAACAGTAGTGACCGGGCAGGGCAGGGGGCTCTAAACCCTTAACTACCTACAAGGGTGACCGGGAAAGGCTCTAAACCTTTCCTACCTACAAGGTTGACCGGGCAGGCAGAGGCTCTAACCCTCCTAACCTCACAAGGTGACGGGCGGGCTCTAACCTTACTAACTAGATAGTGACCAGGCAGGCTCTAACCCTTCTACGACAGGTGACCGGGGCAGGTCTAACCCTTATACCTACCAGGGGACCGGGCGGCAGGCTCTAACCATTCCTACCTACAAGGTGACGGGCAGGCTCTAACCTTCCTACATCCAGGTGACCGGGCAGGCCTACCCTTCCTACCTACAGGTGGACGGGCAAGGCTCTAACCCTTCCTACCTTACAAGGGACCGGGCAGAGGCACGGCTCTAACCCTTCCTACCTACAAGGGGTGACCGGGCCAGGCTCTAACCCTTACTAACTAGTTGTGACCGGGCAGGCTCTAACCCTCCTACACAAGGTTGACCGGGCCAGAGCGGCTCTAACCATTAACTAATAGAATTGTGACCGGGGCAAGGCTCTAACCTTCCTACCGGACAAGGTGATCCGGGGACAGGCAGGGCTCTAACCCTTATAACTAGATTGTGACCGGGGCGGCTCTAACCCTTCCTACCGAAACAAGTGACGGGGAGGCCTCTAACCCTTAATAACTAGATGTGACCGGGCAGGGAAGGCTCTAACCCTTCCTACCGCAACAAGGTGACGGGCAAGGGCAGAGCTCAACCCTTAACTAACTAGAAGGACCAGGCAGGCTCTAACATTCCTCGACAAGGTGACCGGGCAGGTCTAACCCTTACTACCTAAAAGGTTGGACCGGGCACAGGCTCTAACCCGTAATACCACAAGGTGACCGGGGGCAGGATGTAACCCTTATACACTAGATTGTGAACCTGGCGACAGGCTTAACCCTTCCTACCGACAAGGGTTGATCCGGGCAGGCTCTAACCCTTCCTACCGACAAGGTGAGCCGGGCAGGCTCTAACCCTTACTAACTAGATAGTGACCGGGCAGGCTCTAACCCTTACTAACTAGATAGTGACCGGGCAGGCTCTAACCCTTACTAACTAGATAGTGACCAGGCAGGCTCTTTTTTACGGCCTGAGGGCCTCCAGAAGAAGAAGACCTCTGCCTACAAGACATAGGTGAGTGACGTCTCCCGGCATCTCCACGTGTGAGAGGGAGTGAAGTACACATATGGTATATTCCTTCTTACCGTCTGTGAAGTCCAGAGGGTAGACCGGCAGTCTGCGTGCTATATCATCGAAAATTCCCTTTCCCACATTGAGAAACTCTTGTAACTGCAGAGAAGAAGGAGATCACATAAGGGTCTCACCACGAAAGTCCCATAAACCCCATATATCAATGATGGGACCCAAACATGAACAT
>WNYA01002268.1:0-31772 GCA_019512145.1 Engystomops pustulosus
CACTTCCTGGCAAAACCTAGCAAAGGGGGTGTCTCCCTTCTCTATACTTGCCGGGTTTTTTTTCAATATACGATCTTTCTTGTCCGACATTACAGCATTAAAGTCACCAAGGACCAGAGCCGGGCAATCACCCACCTTTTCCATAAACCGCAGTAGACTTATCAGGACATCAGATCTGAAGGGGGGAGGTATATAGACTCCTGCCACAACACATTTAATGCCATCTAGTATACCTAACAAAAATACATATCTTCCGTCTGGATCACACCTTGCTTCTAATACTTGGAAGCCAACTGATCTATGCACCAGAATAGAGACTCCTCTAGAAAATGATGAGAAAACTGAATTGTACGCCTGACTGGCCCACCTCCTTTCTACAAGAGTCAAAGATTCCTTATCGAGATGTGTCTCCAGTAAAAATAACAATTGCTGGTCAGTTGTTTAACAGTATAATCAAAAATAATGCAGCGTTTCAGGTGATCTTTTAAACCTCTTATGTTCCATACTATAAACTAGTACCCATAATTTATATCGCACGAAAGACAGGGGAAAAGGAACAACGGGCAGACCCAAAAGGCAAAAAAAAAAAACAAAAAAAAAAAAGAGAAAAAAGAAAAGACACAATACATGACCAAACAACATTCCCCAGCATCGGATCATCCGCCCCCCCTCACCCCCTCCCCCCGTTGCGACCTTAAAAACTGATGGCTCTAAATTCCATATTCATAGTCCCTTAAGATCTAACCAGTCTGAGAACTGTTCTGCCGTACTAAAAAATGGGACTGACCTTGAAAAATAATTTTTAATTGGCGGAAACATTAATGAATAAAATGATTCCCTGTTCTCTCAGCCTTTTTTTCACCTCCAAGATAACTCTTCCTCTTTGGAGAGGTGTCCTTAGAGAAGTCCGGGTATATTGCAACTTTAGCCCCTTGGATTGACTAGATCTTGTTAAATCACGTGCTCGTTTCAATATCATACCCGATCTCTCGAGAGTAACGTTTTAACAGATAAGGGTACGGGGAGTATTCCCAGGAATATAGGGACCTGCCGGGCATTCGTGTGCCCGCTCAATGTCAAAATACTGGGAGAGATGTCCTTCCCTATTCCTTCAGAGAACAATTCTTTAATAAACTTACAGGGTTTCCCCCTCAGCTTTTTCTGGAAACCCCTATTAATCTAGGTTGGCTCTCTTGAGCGGTCTCCCAATCGCAATTTTCCTTAAGGGCTTATTCTCTACCTCAAGACGGGAGGTGATTTTTTTTAAGAGGCCCACCTCCTTCCAATATTGTGATTTTTTCTTGCTGCTGTTTTGTTTATCTCTTACCCTATTCAGTCTTCTCTCAAAAAGAGAGAATCTCCTTCAAGGCCAAACCTGATCTGTCAGACCAGTATTGCCGCGTTGCATGTTTTTAGGAGTCTAAGATCTCTTAACATTACGTTTTCTCCCCACCATATTTGACTGTCCAGTCCTGTTTCCTCCCCCTCTACGTAGCTGATCTCGAGCCTGTGGTTTATTTTTGGGGTCTTGAGCCTCATTTCGGGTTTTCTGTATAGTCGAACCTGTACGTGTTTTAACTGGGGGGGATTCCATAGTTATCCAGCTTGTGGAGTTATCTCCTTTAGCCCCTCTTTCTCTGTCTCCTTGGGGGGGACGCCCCCAAGGACTTCCTTGAGGTTATTTTTCAGGAGGCATACTGGATAGCAAGATGAAACCCCCAAACCACATGTGATACCATGAACAAAAATCCAAGGACCCCAAGTACAGCAACCAACTGGCTAACACAACATATACTGCACGATTGACATGATCAGTGTTTAAATTGGTACGGGTAAGCAGATACCAGCCACTGACAAATAGCAAGCAATATAGGAAGCTCAAAACAGAGTTAGATTAAACAAAAAAAACACAGAATGTCTGCAAGCCAGGTAAGCAAATCTAAAAGACAGGGCAGAACCAAAGCAGGGTCCGTTCACCCCCAATGGAGTGTCCAATTGTTAGAAAGTTGTGTGCAGAGTTATATAAAACACAAATGCCACGTTGTGGTTATAGCTTATCTCTGACGTTCTTGAAGCATATTATCCCTGTGTGAAGAGAAGAGTCGCAGGATATAGCTGCTACTTGACAAGGTGGAAAGTTAGATAAGGGATGCAAATGGCTGACGTATATATCGGCAACTGCGCAACAGATAGCAGGCAAATGTCATGCAGATGGTAAGTTGGTTAGAAAAAAGTCAAGTTAGTACCATAGCGTCCGCTAATACATGGGAGAGGAAGATAGGGCCAATACATCTCACCATCCAAACGATCAGCTACGAGCGGCCGACATTCAGGGCAGTACATCTCACCCATCCAAAACGAGCGCTTCAAAATGCAATCATCTAAAGCTTGGAAGGCAGGGGACCAAACACGAGGAATTCTTGCACCTTTGTCTCCGGTCACGCCGACACCCAGGAAAAAGGCAACTCCAGCCACACCGCCTCGGCAGCGATCTCGAAACGCCCTCCTCCGGGTCAGCGCGGTCCGGCAACCGGTCATAGTAAATCACCCGCTCGTCTTCTCAGTCGTCCAGCTCAGCTCACAGAGCCGTGCAGGCGCCCAGCTGTTTGGAGCTGAGCGCCAAAGGGTAGCGTCGCGCGAGCCGCCAGCCTCTCCTTCAAAAGTAAGCGCGGGCAATAAAAAGATCAGTTGTGCCCGGCGGCTTACCGCTAACCGCACGCGGGGCGAGACGGGCAAGCCCGGTCCCCTTCATTCCGGGCCGGGTCAAGGGCCAGGTCAGCGTGGGGAGCGGGAGTGTGGAGGGCGGCTAGTGGCAGCGTGACGGCTGCGGCTACGTCCATGCCGTTACGTCACCCCTGTCCGCCTGTTTCTATGCATTTCTGTACATAGAGGAGCAGTATTTATGAGTAGTTGTATATCTCTTGGACATAGGGGGGCAGTATTATAGTTTGTATATATTGTACATAGGGAGTCAGTACTATAGTAGTTAATTCTTCAATAGGGGGCAGTATATAGTAGTTATATCTTTGTACATAGGGGGCAGTATTATAGTAATTATATTCTTGTTACATAGGGTGGCAGTTATGTCTTAGTAGTTATAGTCTTGTAATTAGTGGGCAGTATTATAGTAGTTATATTCTTGTACATAGGGGGCAGTATTATAGTAGTTATAGTCTTGTACATAGGGGACAGTATTATAGTAGTTATAGTCTTGTACATAGGGGGCAGTATTATAGTAGTTATAGTCTTGTACATAGGGGCATTTTTTTTTAGTATTAGTAACAAACAAAAATATACAATACATTCTTGCCAGAATGAAAAAAAAAGTATTTAACAGAGATCAAACACATCAGCAAATAATAAATTTAGAGTCACTTCAAATTAAAAAGAAATAATAAACAGAATTTCATGACATATAATGTATCACTGCAGATATATGTTCCTCCATAATTGAACATTCTCACTCTTTTTTTCTTGAACTCTAAATATTGGATCCACCTCAGCTCTGACAGTATCTTTGTGACTGCGGTCATAGGCTGGAAGGATTCGTTATTGGGGGACACTCTGGTCCTGGTGTGCCAGTGATAGTACTTGGTTACGGTGAAAATCAGGTACATGGTCCCCCTGTCTATGCCATGAACTTGTGGTATCACTCCATAGATTGCATCAGGGTAGGTCAGAGACTGCAGTCTTGGTGTTCTAAGCCTGTGGGACACCTCCTGCCATATCTGCCTCCCTTCCTGGCACTCGGTGATGAAGTGCTCCATAGTATTCTCCTGCTGACAACCCAAGATCATACGATCAGAGACGCTTAAAAACTTTAAATTGTCCCTAACAAAAAGCTTCCGTGCAGAGATAGCCAAGCAATGTCAAATAGTTTTGCTGGGAGTCTCGGACTATTAAGGAACTTCAGACTCTTCTGCAGGGTGGCCGTCATGTAGTCCCTCAGAGCTGGCTGTAACGTATAAAAGGTCTTACAGACACTCATATAGAGGTCCTTCCTGGTGTTACTCTCCAGATATGTCTTATCTATTCTCCACTTTTTCAAACACCTGAGACCATGCTCCAGATACCGGGGGAGGAAACCAGGAGTCCATCGACCCCTCTTGAGACTGCCGCTTCGCACCCAAGACTCAGCAAAAAGCAATATCCAGTCCCTGACACTACTTACCCATAGGAGACCACTATTTGAGTCCAGGATACCAAAATTAACTTTTAGAAACGTGGAGTCAAAAAAGACCCTTGGATTTAACATATCCAATCAACCCTCTCTCTGGGTTTAACCTATTTCCCAATAAAAGCTGGAAGAACAGGCTAAAGAGCCTATCGGAGAAAGATTCTGGCAAAGGAAAGACGACAGAGGCATTTCCAGTTTCCAACTTCTCTTCCCAATATAGTTTGGCATTATCTTCCCTCCCAAATTTATCCCCAAGGATCTTAATATGGGTGAAGGCCTTGGTGAATTGTAGCAGATCAAAGCCATGAGCAGCATCCAATGTCCAGAGAGCTTGACTCTTCTCAAGGTTGACCAGAGACCCGGAGTCCTCTGAGTAACTTCTGATGGCTGTAGATAACATCTCCACCTCACGATTCCAGATATCACCACAGTTATATCATCAGCATAGGCAACTACCTTCAAAGGCAAGCAATGGTGGACCGGCAACCCCTGAAAATCACACTGATGCAGTGATTGCAGAAACAAGTCTATGGCAAACACATTTAGCAGTGGACTCAGGGGGCAGCCTTGTCTCATCCCTGCCTCTACTTCAAAAGTATCACCCTGCCAACCATTGATCAGAGGAAAGCTCTTTGCCTCTCTATACAAAGTTCTCAGCCAATCTATAAATTGTCCCAGAATACCGTACTTTGACAAAGTAACCTATAGATAATCGTGATCAACCCTGTCAAAGGCTTTATCCTGGTCAAGACTCACAACATATCTCCCACACCTCAGGGCTTTACATCTCTCAAACATCTCTCTTATGGAGATTACTGCTCCAGAGATATTAAGCCCTTTTACTGTGCCGTTCTGACAGCCACCCAACAGTGCCGCAAAACAGACTAATCTAGAAAACAAAATTTTTGCCACAATCTTCCTGTCGACATTCAAGAGGGCGATCAGCCTCCTGTTCTTGATGTCACTGGACTCCTTATTTTAGACAGCAGTATAAGGGAGGACACTCTTATGGATGGAGGCATCAGGTGATTTCCTAGACAGTTAGTAAACACATCCACAAATTTCGGGGCTAAAAGGTCTCTAAATTTCTCATAAAATTCAGCTGTTATTCCATCTGGACCTGGTGCCTTCTTCAGATACAACTTATCAATGGCCTCTTTAACCTTTTCCTCTGTTATTCCTGCTATCAAGGAAAAAAGTCCAAATTTTTAGTGTCAGGACCTGGAGTTGCATCCAAGAATTGAGCTATTTTCTCTTTATCCAAAACCTTTTTTCTGAAATAATTCAGCATAGCAAAATCTCACCACCCCAAGGATACCTTCCTGAAATTCCTGTATAAAAAAGGGACATGATCTCCTCCTTGACGTTCTCCCACCAGTCACATATGTAGTCATAGAAGTCAACTCTCTGGAGCTGGTCCTGAAAAAGGGAGTGGACACAAAATTCTGGACATAGACATCATCCAGGATGCTGGAATTAAGTTTCCATAACCCCGACCAATATCACAGCAGTTAGAGGTTCCCATGGAAAACAAGACGACCTTCTCACTCATCCCACTAACATTCTCTGAGGGACTCACAAACACCATGTCAATCCTACTGTTCCTGTGAGCACATGTGTATGTATATTTAGGTTTCCTACCACCCAGGGTAAATACACATAGATGGGCCTGTGATATGATGTTACGTAGGACTTTTGAGTCTCTGACCACTGCTCTGCCTGAGGACCTGTCACCTGATGTCAAAGTAACATTAAAGTCACCCACCATTATTTCACGGATTGAAGTAAATAGATATTGCTTCACCTCATTAAACAGCTGGATTCTCTCTGTTGCCGTCTGTGGGCCATAGATGTTGATCAGCCATCCCTGTAGTGAACTTTGTTAGCCTGTGCACCGTTACGTTTGTGGTATTAAACAATATGGCGACTCTGGCGTACGGCTCCAGAGCCAGTGACCAGTAAGAAGGACCAGACCGCCACTCATGCTCAGCCTCACGGAGATGCCTTAAGGTGGTCAGACGCGTCTCCTGCAGGAAGATGATATCAGTGTCCAGATATCTCAGTTGGTCATACACAGCATGTCTAGTCCTTCTTACTTTAATGTTGTTGACGTTGCTAGAAGAGAGAATCCAGCCATTATAACCAGAAAAAGCAGAGCAGCGACCCCCATCATCATATGTCATAGTGAAAGTCCTCCTGTCTACCACCTGTCTCTATGTATGACTCCTCAGTGGCCTCTACAATAGGGGGCTTCTTTTTAGTTTGAGGATCCCCTGTGTCCACCTCACAATCATTGTCAATTCTTTCTAGCTCTTCTTCAAAGTTCCCATCTGACTCTGTCAGAGCATCAAACCCGTTGGAAAGGACCATGACCCTGGCATCACCACTGGACTTTCTCCTGGTCTTAGGCTCTGCACAGTACTCCTCAGGCTTACGGGAGAATTTGTCTTTTTTCTTCCTTTTCTTCTTTTTCACCTGCTCATATTCAGTAGGTGTTACAGAGGTGGCTGCCTGAGGCTGGTCTTGGGTTACAACCTCCACACTCCCCTGAGCACTGTCTGACTGCTCGGGTTCTGCATCACCTGACCATTTGTGCCCAAACCTCCCTGTCTCAATCTGGCCTGATATAGCGAAGGCTGCAAAGTGCATAGGCCGTAAAGTGCAAAGCTAGGCTCCAATGCTAACACACTGAATCAAAGTGAGAATCAAAATGAACAAATCTATGCAAAAAAAGCATTGTGTCAAGAGAGGCCTGCATGCCTAACATATACCGTACCCAGGCTGTATCCAATGGCCTAATGTGGGAGGCAAGCAGGCTAGGTCAGAGAGATGGGGAGAGTGAGAAGCAAACCCCACGCGTATCGTCACCTATATGGTGACTTCCTTAGGGGTAAGTGACTAGGTACAACTGCTGGCCTGCATAAGTAGCCGGTTCCCCCACCCACAATGGTAATCATGCCCCTAATTACCTGCAAGCCCTTATGATCGGCACGGTTAGTACTCCATTTTCTCAGATGCGCAAGGTAAGGCCGAGTCATGTGATAAGTCACATGATCGGAACTCTTAGAAAGTAAACAGTAGACATCTGCGCATGCTCGGTGTGGAGCAGAACTGTCAGCACCCGTCCAGCAAACCGCACAACCTCAACCAGGCTTGGCGCTAGCTGTCATTCTATGTAAGTGGTGGTGAACTAACCCTGTGACTTCCCTGCGGGCTAAGGGCCTGCCTAAAGCAGATAAACCGCCCTGATAAGGGCGGACCCACTATCAGGAACCTAACTGACGGTCCCTGAGCGACCCTACAACATGACAGGGGAAACTTACTTCATCTGGCAGCTGCTGGATGGTGGAGCGGACAGGTAACGGAAATATAGGTATAGACCAGTGTTCACACTGGCGCACAGAAACCAACACAAGACTGAACAGGTCCGGAATACAGGAATAGACCAGTGTTCACACTAGTGCACAGAATACAAACACAGGACTGAGACAGGGACAAAACAACAGATAAAGACAGGTCTTCAGGCAGCTAATCACAGGTCAGATCCAGATACAGGCAGGATATACACAGGTCAGATCAAGAGGGTAATATACAGATCAGGTACAGATACAGGCAGACAAACGGAGACAGGTAAAACTGAACTAGAAACACAGGGAAGACAAGGCTCAAAATAACCAGCAAGGTCTGATGGAAGTAGGCAAGTATATAAGGCCGATCTCAGACATGCCCCCAGTACAGTGGGGAACTGTCCATCAGGCAAGAAACCCTTGCTGGGCAGGGCTGAAATGCAAGGAGTAGGGTGTGGCTCAGTTAATCCAAACACAAGCATAGGCCACAGTACACACACAAATAAATGCCATGTATTCCGCAAACTGCGGATAGTGCGACATTTAGGCACATACGTTACAGTACCCCCCCCCCCCCTTTTATGAGGGGCCACTGAACCATCACCATTCCCGCAGAGGTTGTGAGGAGGGCTTCCATGAAGAAATTACATGATGCCCACCCTCTGGGCATCATTACCATCGCCATCTATTCCGTAAACTGTGGATAGTGCAACATTTAGGCACGGACGTTACACGAACATAGTAAAGTATTGCCGGAGATCGCTATACTGAAAAAAGAAAAGTAACACGAAGAAAAAAAGCTTAAATACGCAGAATAACGTGACTATATAAGCTGGTAAGAAATATATAGCTTATGTACATACATGTAAATATATATATACATGTATATAGTAGTTGTTGTATACCTATAATAAAGTGGTACAGGTAAACTATATACTAACAATTTGTGTCACCTATAATATAGAAACCCTCGTGTTTTTTCATGTGTGATTAATGAATGAATACATTTTGGTCCAGTATTCGCATCCAACTTTGTCTTTTGTGTTGTCAGTAACTTAAAGGATGCGTGGATAACCCTAGATCCATGTATATTGGTAGTGCCTGCCCGTCCTTTGGTTTTTCAATGTTGGCTATTTAGGGTCTCATCTATCCATTGTGACTAGAGATAAGCGAGCATACTCGTCCGAGCTTGATGCTCGTTCTAATATTAGCGTACTTGAAACGGCTCGTTGCTCGGACAAGTATTTCGCCTGCCCGATAACGAGCTTTCACTTAAGGAAACACAGTGAAGAACAGTGAAGAACAATCATATGTGTGAAGAATCTTCTGTTGACACATGACAGGGAACGCATTTCACAAATCAAGACACAGATTTCCACTTTGGAAACTAAATTGAATTCCTATGATCAGGAAACTGTAGTTCAACCCTTTCAACACAAATTAAAGGATATTATTAGAGATGAGCGAGCACTAAAATGCTCGGGTACTCGTTATTCGAGACAAACTTTCAAGATGAGTTTGAGCTATAAAATGAAATACAGCTAAAAAAAAAAAAAAATCAGCAGACTCTGCCTAATTCTACTCAAACCCCTAATAAATTGTCCCACTTTGAAGTTCGAGGTGGATATGTGTGTCACTAAGAGCTAAACGGTAGCAAGTCCCCCTGCAAATTCCTCACAATATGGTACTAGCTGCACTACTAGTGCCAGCAAGCCCAGCCACAAGCAAATAAAAAAAAAAAAAAAGTATAACGTTATTGTATCCCTAAGAAGGGCTGTTGGGTTCTTGTAGAATCACTCCTGCCTAACACTATTCTAATAGAACACCCTAACGCTTTCCCTGACCAGCAGCAGCTCTCTCCCTAGCGGCATCCAGACACAGAATGATCCGAGCAGCGCAGGCAGGGGCTAGTCTATTCCAGGGTCACCTGATCTGGCCAGCCAACCACTGCTATCGACGTGTAAGTGTACCACGTCATGCTGGGTGCAGTGCAGAGTCTCTTGGCTTGTGATTGGCTCTGTTTCTGGCCGCCAAAAAGCACAACGCGGGAGATTGCCATTTTTCGGCGGGTGCGAAGTATTCTTCCGAGCAACGAGCAGTTTCGAGTACGCTAATGCTCGAACGAGCATCAAGCTCGGGCGAGTATGTTTGCTCATCTCTAACTGCCACATATAGGCACTCAATTTATTTAATTTTTCTGGAGGACCACCTACCTGCTCCTTTGGTTTGAAAACTTTTTTGGACTGCCACATACAGGCACTATCCAAATTAAATTGTCTCCATAGCAGCCTCCACATGTCGTCTTTTTAGCTCGCTCCACACGTTGTCTCCATTGCTACCTCCACATGTCATTGCCATAGCTGCCTCCAAAAGTCGTCCATATAGCTGCCTCCACTTAATCTTATAAAAAAGGTTCTTAGAAGTGCTGTTTGGGGAGTAGCCGAGAGACAGGGGCTTGGATAGGCGAAAGCTCGCATGGCAGCGGAGCTCCAGCTCCATCTCAAGATCCAACTAACATAGTTTTAACTGCAGCACCTTTAATCTACTACTAGTTCACTGCCTCCATACATGGTCCCCTTATCAAACGAGCTGTGTCAGGCAGAATTTTGGGTTGTTTTCATGGCTACCACATCAAACTTGTTAACTTTGTCGCCACCCTGCTGTGTAATCCACAAAATATACTGGCAAACTTTTATCATTTACCGATATTATTTCAGCGCTTCTTGCGCATCTGTTTACATTCCCCTCACCCGCCATATCCTAAACTTATAAGAACGCTACTACACTTGATCTTATACAAAAGGTTCTTAGAAGTGCTGTTTGGGGAGTAGCCTAGAGACAGGGGCTTGGATTGGCGAAAGCTCGCCTGGCAACGGAGCGCCAGCTCCATCTCAAGATCCAACTAACATAGTTTTAACTGCAGCACCTTTAATCTACTACTAGTTCACTGCCTCCATACATCGTCCCCTTATCAAACGAGCTGTGTCAGGCAGTGGAACTCGGCCCATCTGTCGCCGCCATGCTGGAGACCTGAAGTTGCAATCATAGCAGCGCAAAATGGATGCCCCATACTGTCGCTCTTAATCATGGAAGTCGTCTCCATGGCTGCCTCCACATGTCATCCCCTTTCCAAGTTCCATAACGTATCTGGTGAAACACCCAAAAAATGAGCCTGACACAGCTCTTTTGATAAGGGGACGACATGTGGAGGCAGCCATGAAGACGACTTCCATGATTAAGAGCGACAGTATGGGGCATTCATATTGCGCTGCTATGATTGCAACTTCAGGTCTCCAGCATGGCGGTGACAGATGGGCCGAGTTCCACTATGTATCTGGTGAAACACCTGAAAATTCTGCCTGACACAGCTCGTTTGATAAGGGGATGATGTCCTGCATATCCTCTCGTGCTCCAGCGTCTGGGGTATAGAGAGTTGAAATGAGACATTGGTGGACGCTGTGGAGGATCATGGAGGCAAAATGGACAGGAAACAGCAGGGGCAGCATGCATGGATGCCTCTGAGGCTGCCTTATCTTGGGATGGAGCTGGCGGTCCACTGCAATCATAGCAGCGCAATATGAATGCCCCATACTGTCGCTCTTAATCATGGAAGTCGTCTCCATGGCTGCCTCCACATGTCATCCCCTTACCAAGTTCCATAACGTATCTGGTGAAACACCCAAAAAATGAGCCTGACACAGCTCGTTTGAGCTGTGTCAGGCTCATTTTTCGGGTGTTTCACCAGATGCGTTATGGAACTTAGTCACTATGTCGTCACCATGCTGTGTTATCGACTAAATATACCATCAACCTTTTGTTCACATAGGAAATCATTTCACCTCCTTTGGTGAAACCTGAGTCCATTTAGGGTATGTCGCCATGACACTCTCTAGCCTGCCACTGCTGCTGCTGCCTCTGTATGCCGTCCCTTATAGTGTCAGGGTCAATTATTGGATCTTTTAGATGCTATCTAGCCTCATCCGGTCACTCTGTCATGGCCATGCTGTTGCCCATAATTTTGGCATAATGGTGCGATTAAGCAGCCTCAGAGGCATCCATGCATGCTGCCCCTGCTGTTTCCTGTCCATTTCCGTGGTGTTTCCATCCTTTTCTGAGGTTCCCAGGTGTTTGGCCAAGCTTCCCTGTGCAGATCCTTGGTCCCCTTGAAAAATGCTCGAGTCTCCCATTGACTTCAATGGGGCTCGTTATTCGAGATGAGCACTCGAGCATCGGGAAAAGTTTGTCTCGAATAACGAGTACCCGAGCATTTTAGTGCTCGCTCATCTATAGTAATTATGCTTTGGTCAGCTTTGAAAGTGTATTTGCATATTAAGGGGAACAGCTGTTGCCTTTGAAAATCTGTATGCCTGAAAAGGTGACCTGCAAAGCCATTCTCTATAAGGAGAATGAATTTCTTCCTGATCTCTTGCCTAGCCAAACCAGTTCCATGTACACTGGAGGTGCTAGGACTGAAACAAAAAAACGCTTGTAAAAACTCTAAGGCCCCTTTCACACTTGTGTTTTTCATGTGTGTGTGTTCATGAAGTGTATTGCACTCTGACCATTTGTATTCAATGGGTATTTTTTTAACTCGCATTAAAATCTCAGCAGGCTCTACATTTGTCCTGGGCATAGAAAAACACACCATACAAGTCTATGAAGACGCATCAATCGCATTGCACTAAATTCAATGCATTTTTCACTGATCAATCGTCATAGAAAAAATAGACCACAGTCATGAGTCTTTTTCACGTGGGTTGTCTATGTGTGAAAACGCATTAAGGCCTCATTCACATGGCCATCTGGAGGGATGCGTATGCCGCATATACGTCCCCATAGACAGCCTAGCGGTGGGCATATGGCTGTATGAATGTCCCCTTAAATGTATTTAAAACACCAAAGAAATGCAGCACTGATTAGACTCTCACATGATCTGCAACGGCAATTGAGAAAGAGCCTTAGTGGTTTGGCAATTATCCCACTTCATGTCAGTAGGCTTCTGAAAAAAGTCAAATATTGATTCAGAGAGTGCTCAAGTAAGGTAGCACTGGAGGAATAGTTTTTCTTTTTTCACCCAGTAAAAAATGTAATTACAAATACATAGTGCAGAATTCCCAGCAGAATAGACATGGCCTGTAGGACTCCATTCAGCAAATCTCCATTAGGAGAGTAGATTCCTGACACCCTACCCCTAGGCCCTAGGGACATCCTAGGCCCTAGGGACAGGGGGGGGGGGCACATAAGGCTGTACATAAGGAATCCATGGGAGCGAGAGGGGCTTTATATAAAGTAACCATGAAAAGTAACCTTGGTGTCATGGTGCCTTGATCTATGAGATAACAGTTGACCTATTTGATCTTAATAAGCAGCAGTTTCATGCAAATATCTATCTTTTCCAGTCTATATATAGCTATATAGAGAAAGCACCTTTGACCTTTTTTGCAAATTTTGCCTTCTCCTTACTGAGTTAAAAAAAATTGCAAAAATACCTTATTGGTACCTTATTATTAGACTGAGAAGTAATGATAAGCGGATGCAGGGGGATTCGAGTCTGGCAGTTTTGATATATGTGTCATCATGTTGTCTGAGATCTTGTCACTCCTGTGATGCCTTTGCCAGCAGCAAGTAAGGGATAACACTCAAATATTCTGTGAGCACCAATTTGCAGGTGTTACTGAACCCACAATGTTCACCACAGACCCAATAAATGCAGTTTGGGTCCGCTCATTACTATTTTTGAACTTGAATTCTTGTCAGCACACACAATACTACAAAACTTTTGTGTCCATGCATTAAAATTTGCAAGGCATAAATCTAGCCAAAAGCAATTTCAGATTTGCTTTCCACTTTTTAAAAACAATGAAAACCTACTGCAAATAATAGAAAAAAAATCATTGTGGACCTCTTCATTTTCTCCTGAAGATCTGCTCCAAGCACTTTTGCACTCTTGCACTCTCCTGGTCTTTGGTCATAGACCACAGGCATGATAGAACAGGATACCCATTAAGCACCAATGGTAATCAAATGGATTCAAATGAAAATGGATTCAAAATATTCACAAATAAAAAATAAAATCCCTAAAAAAATTACCAGTATTTGCACTGGAGTTTGGAGTAAAGGTTAAGAATAATAACTATGGAGTAGAAGAAACTATATTCTCCTACTACAAATTTTATATTAATACAAATATGTATTTACTATACCAGAAGATGGAAGACTGTGTAATTATACCCACATAAGCCAAATGTCATTGAACCTGGGACACAGGCAATTAAACTTTATTGTGTCATAACTGGTGACATTTCTGATGTTTCTCTTTGCTGTTTATGAAGATTTATTTATTTGCCATATAATATATGGGTCACGTCTGTGCTGCTTCCTCCTCTGTCCATGTTTGAGGGTTTAGGAGACGTTGAGTTGTGTCTCACCTGCAGTCTGAACTAGGTTCTAGTGACTGTCTGACCTGCTGTCTGCCACACCCCTCACTCTGCTTCTGTCTTGCAAGAGTTAACACTGTAGACCTGTAATTGCTTGCTCATTCCACCTGCAGCAGGGCCTAGTCGTCCTATGAGCATCCAGCTAAGCCTTCAGTCCTTGCTGTTCAAGCTGCTGTCCAGTTGTGTTCACACTAGCTCTATCTCTTGCTTGACTTTTGGATATGGGATGGACCCTCACTTCGTCATAACAGCTCAAAAGGGGAACACTGTGTCCGGTAGAAATAAACACAAAACACTTTATTTTTATGGTGTCAAACAGGCCACAGCTTTATTTAAATCACAAGACTAAAACGGTTAGAGGAAGAGTTGGGTGAATTGCTAGGAATGGGTTTCACCTATACTGTGAGATCCCCAGCTGCCTGACGTACAGCCCACCGGCCAGACAGCAATAGAGGGGCAGCACACTCTGGCTTGCCATTCTAGCAGAGCCAGTTCACTTTATGGGCACCAATGACCCTTGTGCAGATCCTCACTCCTGTGCTTCACCACCGTGCCCGCCTTTGGATGATATTACCATTAAGACATCCTTCGGGCTGGCCACTTCCAAAGCTCAGCCTGTTCACCACCATGAGGTTTAACATCCCCTATTAGTTAAAAATTAGTCCACCTGCAACTTCCACCCAACTCCTCCACCGCCACAGAAGAGGCCGTTTGACACCTCAAATGGACTCGACCCCCCCCAACAAAGCCAATAATATCTAGTTCTCAGAGATGTTTTTTGCAAAACATGCGAGGAAATGTCCAAGTAAAATAGTATATCCCAACTCTACGAAATGTAACTGACTATGCAGTGATAACAGCAATAATAATCCACTTAAAAACAGTGAAACAGGGAATCAAGAAAGAGTAACAATGATTTTAATAAATACATGGGGGGTTAACTGCTATTAACCCCTTCACGCTCCGTGGCGGATATATCCGCCACGGAGCGCAGTGACTTAGCGCTCAGTGGCGGATATATCCGCCACGGCTCCTTTGCCGGCTCGGCTCTGGATCAGGAAACTAATCGGGAATCGGGAAACTAATAGCCGGCACCCCAGTGTAACACCCGCGGTCGGAGTTGTCTCCGATCGCGGGTGCTTAACCCGTTAGATGCCGCGGTCAGCGCGACCGCGGCATCTAACAAGTATCTGGGGGGTCTTTCCCCCACGATCGGCCCCCCCGAACCGTTTTCGGGGGGCGCCGATCGTTGCTATAGTAACTCTGGGGTCCGATCTGGACCCCAGAGTTACTAGCAAGAATTGCCAGTAAGATGGCGTCTGTGACGTCATCTTACTGGCAAAGTGCCAGCCTATGCAAGTGCATAGGCTGACACTGATAATACTCTGCAATACATGAGTATTGCAGAATATTATCATGAAGAAGCAATCAGAAGATTGCTTCTTCATGTCCCATGGTATAAAAGTGAAAAAGTAAAAAAAAAGTTATTCAATAAAAAAATAAAGTCATAAATCACTAAAAATGCCCCAAACCCCCAAAACATATAAAGAGACATATAACTCAAAAAAAAAGTCTAAATCATAACACAAACCCCACATATATAGTATCACCGCGTCCGTAACAACCCGTAGAATAAAAGTAAATCATTATTGAACCCCCACGATAAACGCCGTAAAAAAAAACTGTTATAAACCCTCCAAAAATTATGATTTTTACCTTTTCAATCCCACAAAAAATGATATAAAATGCGACCAAAAAACCATATGTACTCAGACATGATACTGGTGCAAAGCACAACATATCCCGCAAAAAACAAGCCATCAACCAGCTCCGTAGCCAAAAACGTAACAAAGTTATGCCACTTGGAAGATGGCAATACAAAAATTATAGATTTTTCCCCACATTAGGGTTTTGTTTGACAAATTTAGTAAAACGTAAGAAAATATATTCATGTCTGGTATCCCCGTAATCGTATCAACCCATAGATTAAAGATAACATGACTATTAGTCTATACGGTGAACACCAAAAAAAAAAAGTCAAAAATCCAGTACAGAATTGATGCTTTTCTACTCCTGCCCTCAAAAAAAGTTCCTAAATTTTCAACAATAGGTGATACCAACCCCAAAATGGTAACAATGGAAAAAGCATCTCATCCCGCAAAAAAAATGCCGTCACATGGCCCCAATAACGAAAAAGCGAAAATTTTATAGCCTTCAAAAGGGGCCAATGAGGAAACTAAAATCCTGGCAGCTGCAGCGCCCTCCTTCCCTTCTGCGCCTCGCTGTGCCCCCATAAAACAAGTAACGGCCACATGTGGGGGGTCTTTGTACTCAGGAGAAATTGCAGAACAAATTGTATGGTGGGTTTTCTCTTTTTATATTTTGGAAATGTGTAAATTTTGGTGCTAAATGAACGTATAAGGGAACAATATGACCATTCTAAATTTCACCTCCATTTTGATTCAATTACTATGAAGATCTCAAGGGGTTAACAATCTTCGTAAAAGCTGTTTCTGATAGCTTGAGGGGTGCAGATTTGAAAATGGGTAGATTATATAGGGGGTTTTGATGCTAAATATGTAAAATTTCATTCAAAACTGTATTTATCCCCAAAATAGTCAATTCTGAAAATACGGAAAAGCGATATTCTATTTGTAAGCCGCGTGACGTCAAAATAAATTATCCAGATATTTCAGAAATTATGAAAATGTAAAGTAGACAAATGGGAAATGTTATTCAGCAACTTATTTAGCTGGTAAATCTATCTGCCTGAAAACGCAATGATTTAGAATTTCGAAAATGGCAAATTTTTCAAAAAATTTATCATATTTTCTTTTTTTTGTAAATAAACGCAAAACTTATCTGCCAAAATTTACCACTAAAATGAAGTACAACATGTGGGGAAAAAACAATCTCAGAATCGTTTTGATAAGTAACAGTGTTTAAAAGTTATAACCATATAAAGCGACGCAGGTCAGAATCCAAAAAATCGGGCTGAGCCTTAAGCTACAAAATGGCTGCGTCCTTAAGGGGTTAAAATACAAAATACTGCACCTCTGCCTAGGTTCTGTACAACTAAGCCCACTAGTTATGATTCCTCAACACCAGGATGCAAATAAGTCCAATATATACCATTAATATAGATCAGAAGACAAGAAGAGAATAGATGCAGGGGGGGGGGGGGGCTTTTTTGTGTTTTTCAATCTTTTGCCGCAGTCTCTGACCAGACTTCCTTCTTCTAATATAAATTGTTGTGGAGGCCAACAGTTCAAATTGAAAATTATGTTTTGACCAGGACCAGCACCCTGGCATTATTCATTGAGTCTGCATCAGCTTCCAAGGACACCTGAGAAAGGCACCATTCCTCCGGCCACAAGTCACCTAGCTCAGAGGACCCAATTTATTCAGCAGCAATTCTCCGGCCATGAGTCACCTAGCTCAGAGGACCCAATTTATTCAGCACCATTCCTCCAGCCGTGAGTCGCCTAGCTCAGAGGACCCAGTTTATTCTGCAAGCATGTGACATGCAAGCCCCAGGGATGTATTAACAGAAACTGTTAATAGAAACTGGGGGCCATACCCATGATGGCTACCCCTCCTCTCCAGGGGGCCATTCCCCAATTTTTCAAAATCCAGAGACCCCTACCGCACCCCCCGGAGCATCTTACACGACTTACACAGCAGCAGTTACTACAACAGCCTCCGACCATGTGCTGAGCCCTTTCCCTGTAAATTTTATGGGAATGAATACTGTTAGTCTTGTACAGGGCTTCTTAGCACCAGCTCCAGCACCATCCATATATATATATGACGACATAAAGTCTTATACTCCAGTGCATGTACATGTAGACTGAGGATGCATGTACTCCCCTCACTACTGCACCATCCACCCCTATGCAAAAAGTACATGAGCACATATAGCCTTACAGTATATACTACGGAGCTCCTTCAGCAATATAAACTGAGGATTTATGTACTCCCCTCCCTACAGCGCCATCTAACCCTATGTAATATATACATGAGCACATATAGTCTTATACTACAGAGGTCCTTCAGCAATATAAATTGAGGATTCATGTACTCCTCTCCCTACAGGACCATCCACTCCTATGTAATATATATAAGTACATGTAGTATTACACTACGGAGCTCCTTCGGTAATATAGACTGCGGATGCAAGTAATCCTCTCCCTACTGCACCATCCATCACTTGTGTAATATATAGATGCTGCTGCATTTGAAATCTACTCACACAAAAGTAACAGCCTTAGGAAAAATACATATCAGACAAGAAATCATTTACATAACTAGGATGAACACATATGTCAGATCCTACCAGGTGCCATAAACACAGAGCAGCAGGGAGATGGAAGTCATATACATAACACCAGGCCCCAGACACCGGGAGGGGCAATAACCTGCGTCCCTCATGGTTAGAGATGAGCGAGCAGTAAAATGTTATTCGAGACGAACTTTTTCCGATGCTCGAGTGCTCGACTCGAATAACGAACCCCATTGAAGTCAATGGGAGACTCAAGCATTTTTCAAAGGGAACAAGGGTCTGCACAGGGAAGCTTGTCCAAACACCTGGAAACCTCAGAAAATTATGGAAACACCACGGAAATGGACAGGAAAAAGCAGGGGCACCATGTATGGATGCCTCTGAGGCTTCTTAATCGCACCATTATGCCAAAATTATGGGCAACAGCATGGCCATGACAGAGTGACCGAATGAGGCTAGATAGCGTCTAAAACATCCAATAATTGACCCTGACACTATAGAAGACGGCATGCAGAGGCACCGGCAGCAGCGGCAGGCTAGAGAGTGTCATGGCAACATACCCTAAATGGACTCAGGCTTCAAACAAATGGGTGGCAGAGAGGAACCAAAGGAGGTGAGCAAGAAGCGCTGAAATGATTTCCTATGTGAACAAAAGGTTGACGGTATATTTAGTCGATAACACAGCATGGTGGCAACATAGTGACCAATTTCCATAACGTATCTGGTGAAACACCCGAAAAATGAGCCTGACACAGCTCGTTTGATAAGGGGACGACATGTGGAGGCAGCCATGGAGACAACTTCCATGATTAAGAGTGACAGTATGGGGAATCCATATTACGCTGCTAAGATTGAAACTTGCATGGCGGCGACAGATGGGCTGAGTTCCATTATGTATCTGGTGAAACACCTGAAAATTCTGCCTGACACAGCTCGTTTGATAAGGGGGTTAATGTGCTATATATCCTCTCGCGCTCCAGCGTCTGGGGTATAGAGAGTTGAAAATTGCGCATGGAGACATTGGTGGACGCTGTGGAGGATCGTGGAGGCAAAATGGACAGGAAACAGCAGGGGCAGCATGCATGAATGCCTCTGAGGCTGCCTAATCTTGGGATGGAGCTGGCGGTCCGCTGCAAGGCGAGCTTTCGACTGTCCAAGCCCCTGTCTCTCAGCTCCTCCCCATCCAAAATGGGCCTGGGGGCCAGAAGCGTTTACTTTGAAAAAATTATAATTTTCAAAGCAGGCAGGGTTGTTTGAATATTTCACCTAGAAATAATGGAATAGCATAGCGGTTCTATTTTTAATCTTTTTTTCGTAAATGGTACCATGAGTAAGAGCGACCGTATGGGGCATCCATATCGCGCTGCTATGATTGCAACTTCAGGTCTCCAGCATGGTGGCGACAGATGCTCCATGTTCCATTATGTATCTGGTGAAACAACCGAAAATTCTGCCTGACACAGCTGGTTTGATAAGGGGATGATGTATGGAGGCAGTAAAGTAGTAGTAGATTAAAGGTGCTGCAGTTAAAACTATGTTAGTTGGATCTTGGGATGGAGCTGGCGGTCCGCTGCCAGGCTCTTATACCTTTTGTATAAGATCAAGTGTAGTAGTGTTCTTATAAGTTTTGGTTATGGCGGGTGAGCCGAATGTAAACAGATGTGCAAGAAGCGCTGAAATAATATCGGTAAATGATAAAAGTTTGCCTGTATATTTTGTGGATAACACAGCAGGATGGCGACAAAGTTAACAAGTTTGATGTGGAAGCCATGCAAACAGCCCAAAATTCTTCCTGACACAGCTTGTTTGATAAAGGGACGATGTATGGAGGCAGCTATATGGATGCCGTTGGAGGCAGCTATGGAGATGACGTGTGGAGGTAGCAATGGAGACAACATGTGGAGGCAGCTAAAAAGACGACGTGTGGAGGCTGCTATGGAGACAATTTAATTTGGATAGTGCCTGTATGTGGCAGTCCAAAAAAGTTTTCAAACCAGAGGAGCAGGTAGGTGGTCCTCCAGAAAAATTAAATAGATTGAGTGCCTGTATGTGGCAGTCCAAAAAAGTTTTCAAACCAGAGGACCGGGTAGGTGGCCCTCCAGAAAAATTAAATACATAGAGTACTATAGCTAGAGCCAGTTGGCCCTGGCAAAATGCACTGAGAAACAGACCTGAGGGTGCTTTGGCTATCAACAAGGGAATCTTCTTCCCCCGTCTCTTGTGATGAGCGCAAAGCTTCCGACTTCATGCTGACCAGAGAGTTTTTCAACAGGCCAAGCAGCGGGATGGTGAGGCTGATGAGGGCGGCATCGCCACTGTCTATCTGTGTTGACTCCTCAAAGTTACTCAGCACCTGACAGATATTAGACATCCACTTCCACTCCTCATTGTAGACTTGAGGAAGCTGACTGACCTGACTACCAGTTCTGGTGGAAGTTGACATCTGGCAGTCTACAATCGCTCTGCGCTGCTTTTAAACTCTGGATAACATGGTTAATGTTGAATTCCACCTCATGGGCACGTCGCACAACAGTCGGTGAGCGGGCAGTTGGAGGCGGCGCTGCGCTGCCCTGAGAGTGGCAGCATCTGTGCTGGACTTCCTGAAATGCCCACATATGCGGCGCTCCTTTGTGAGCAAATCAGACAGATTGTGGTATGTCTTGAGGAAACGCAAAACTATGAGATTTAACACATGGGCCAGGCATGGCACATGTGTCAATCTGCCGAGTTGCAGAGCCACCACCAGGTTACGGCCGTTGTGACACACAACCATGCCTGGCTTCAGGTTCAGTGGTGCCAGCCACAGATCAGTCTGCGTCGTGATGCCCCGTGATGCCCTGTAAAGCTCTTGGGCGGTGTGCCTTTTATCGCCTAGAGCTACCAACTGATGGCGCCATGCCCACGGATGGTAATTCAGAGGAGGAGGTTGAGGAGGGGTGGAAGGAGGAGGTGGCATAGTAGGCCTGAGAGACCTGGACCGAGGTAGGCCCCGCAATCCTCGGCGTCGGCAGTATATGGGTCAGACTCGGTCCCAGCCTCCACCAACTTAACCCAATGTGCTGTCAGCGATACATAGTGGCCCTGCCCGGCAGCACTCGTCCACGTGTCCGTGGTCAGGTGGACCTTGTCAGAAACGGCGTTGGTCAGGGCACGGATGATGTTGTCTGACACGTGCTGGAGCAGGACTGGGACGGCACATCGGGAAAAGTAGTGGCGGCTGGGTACCGAATACCGAGGGGCGGCCACCGCCATGAGGTTGCAAAGGGCCTCAGTCTCTACCAGCCTATAGGGCAGAATCCCCTGGCTAAGCAGTTTGGAGATGTGGACGTTGAGGGCTTGGGTGTGTGGGTGGGTTGCACTGTACTTCCTCTTGCGCTCCAGCGTCTGGGGTATGGAGAGCTGAGCGCTGTGCATGGAGACATTGGTGGATGCTGTGGAGGATCGTGGAGGCAAAGGTGTGGTTTTCGCACAGGAGGTGTTTGGGCCGGGGTCCTGGGCAGGGGGCTGACTAGCAGAGGCAGCAGGTGACACAGGGGAAGGAGCAGTGGTGTGCATGGCCGGAGGTGAACGGCCTTGGTTCCATTGAGTGAGGTGTTTAGCATTCATATGCCTGCGCATACTGGTGGTGGTTAAGCTGGTAGTGGTGGAACCCCTGCTGAACTGGTGTGGCACAGGTTGCACACCACAGTCCGTCGGTCATCTGGTGTTCCTTTAAAGAACCTCCAGACTTCCGAAAATCTAGTTCTCACCACGGGAGCTTCACTACATGAAACATTTGGCGCTGATGCACCAGCTCTGGCCCTGCTTCTCCGTCTGGCCCCACCACTGCCTCTCCCAACCTGTTCTCGTCGAGGACTCACCTCCTTCTCAGAAGCACTGTGTTCACCAGGCCTATCAACCCAGCTTGGGTCTGTCACCTCATCATCCTCCGATACCTCAGTCTGCTCCCCCCTCGGAATTCCTGCCCTGACAACAACTTCACCACTGTCTGATAACCGTGTCTCCTTATCGTCCGACACCTCTTTACACACTTCTTCCACTACGTCAACAATGTCATCATCACCCACAGACTGCGACCGGAGGAAAACCTGGGCATCGGAAAAGAGCTCAGCAGCAACCGGACAAGTGGTTTGTGACTCTGGGAAGGGTCCAGAAAACAGTTCCTCAGAGTATGCCGGTTCAAATGCCAAATTTTGCTGGGAGGGGGCAGACTGGGGGAAAGCAGGCTGAGGTGGAGGAGCTGGAGGAGTGCTGATTTCGGTGACATGGGTGGACTGCGTGGAAGACTAACTGGTGGACAAATGGCTAGAAGCATTGTCCGCAATCCACAACATTACCTGTTCGCATTGTTCTGGCCTCAACAGTGCTCTACCACGAGTACCAGTAACTTGAGACATGAACCTAGGGAGTGTAGCTCTGCGGCGTTCCCCTGCTCCCTCATCAGCAGGTGGTGTCTCACGGCCTCTGACCCCTGCAGTAGTTGGACGCCCACGTCTACGCCCTCATCCTCTACCTCTAGCCCTCAGGTTCAACATTTTTAAAATTAAAGTGTAAACGGTAAATTTTTGGGGATTTTTTAGTTTTTTTTTTGTTTTGTGTTTTTTGTGTTTTTTTTTTTTTTTTTTTACAAAACGATGCTATCCTATTGCTATGGCTAGTTTCTAACCTACACTGACAGCACACAACTGGATTTTGTGTTGTGCCTGATGACTTTGAGTTATAATAAAAAATAAAAGTAAAAAAAAAAATCAGCAGACTGTGCCTAATTCAATCAAACCCCTAATAAATTGTCCCACTTATGTGTTTGAGATGTTTGTGTCACTAAGAGCTGAATATAACGTTCGCAAGTCTCCCTGCAAATTACTCACAATATGGTACTAGCTGCACTACTAGTGCCAGCAAGCCCAGCCACAAGCAAGCAAAAAAAAAATATATATATATAACGCTATTCTAGGACTAACAAGGGATGTTGGGTTCTTGTAGACTCACTCCTGCCTAACAGTAAGCTAATATAACAGCCTAACGCTATCCCTGCAGCAGCAGCAGCTCTATCCCTAATGGCATCCAGACAGAGAATGATGCGAGCAGTGCGGGCAGGGGCTAGTCTATTCCAAGGTCACCTGATCAGGCCAGCCAACCACTGCTATCGACGTGTAAGGGTACCAAGTCATGCTGGGTGGAGTGCAGAGTCTCCTGGCTTGTGATTGGCTCTGTTTCTGGCCACCAAAAATCAAAACGGCGGGATATGCCATTTTCTCGAGCTGGCAAAGTATTCGTCCGAGCAACCAGCAGTTACGAGTACGCTAATGCTCGAACGAGCATCAAGCTCGGACGAGTGTGTTCGCTCATCTCTACTTATGGTCAGTGACTAAGATGGAGGCCACATACACTGATATACACTGACACTGTGATGACATTATGAGTGGTTGTTAAGAGGTAGTGTCAGCTCCATACTTCATATAATCTATGCTCTCTCTTACCAGTGTGTGGTATATGTGACCGTATGTGAGAATAATGTAAGAAAACTTCCATGTAGTAACCTCCACATAGAGCAGCCATGTCTGTAGTGTGTGAGACCCGAGAGAGGATCCTGCAGCGATTTTTCCGACCCGGGGTGTGGGAGGAGGTAAACCGGTATTGTAGCTCCTGCCCTGAGTGTCAACTTACTGCCCCGGTCTCCCACTTCAGGAGTCCTTTGGTCCCGCTACCAATCATAGAGGTGCCATTTGAACGGATTGCAATGGATCTGGTTGGCCCCATAGTCAAATCCTCAAGGGGGCACCAATACATCCTGGTTATCCTGGACTACGCTACGCAGTATCCCGAGGCAATTCCATTAAGGAACACTGTTAAGGAGCTGTTCCAGGTGTTCTCACGCACAGGCCTCCCCAAGGAAATCTTGACTGACCAGGGTACCCCATTCATGTCTAGGGTAATGAAGGAGATGTGTAAGTTACTGCAGCTTAAACAGCTCCGCACCTCTGTGTATCATCCTCAGACAGATGGCCTGGCCGAGAGGTTTAATAAGACCTTGAAGGGGATGCTAAAGAGGGTGGTCAGCAAAGATGGGAAGGACTGGTATTGTTTGTTGCCCTATTTCATGTTTGCCATACGTGAAGTTCCCCAGTCCTTCGCGGGTTTCTCACCCTTTGAGCTGTTATATGGCCGTTCCCCACGTGGGCTTTTGGATGTAGCCAAGGAGACCTGGGAACAGGAGAGGACCCCCCACGAAGTGTGATAGAACACGTCTCCCTTATGCAGGACCGCATAGCGGCGGCAATGCCCCTTGTAAAGGAGCACATGACAAGGGCACAAGAGGCCCAGTCTAGGGTCTACAATAGGTCAGCCCGACTCAGGACCTTTAACCCAGGCGACAGAGTGCTAGTTCTGGTGCCCACCGTTGAGAGCAAGTTCTTGGCAAAATGGCAAGGACCATATGAGGTCATGGAGAAAGTGGGGGAGGTAACCTACAAGGTATCTCAGCCGGGGAGGAGGAAACCCGAACAGATATACCACGTGAACCTCCTAAAGCCATGGAGGGAAAGAGAGTCCCTGATGGCCGTGGGAGTAGAAAAAGCGTCTGTCCCCAAGAAGGGGACACCGGAGGTAGGTGTACCCGATGCCAAGGTGCCTGAAGTACGGATCTCGGAGTCCCTCTCCAGGGCCCAGATTCAGGAAGCGAAGGAGTTTGTGCTCCGAAATGTGGATGTGTTCTCTAAGTTACCGGGAATTACTTCAGTCATCAAGCATGACATCATAATCGAACCCCACATCCGGGTACACCAAAAACCCTACCGGGTCCCCGAAGCACGCCGGCTTGCCATATCCGAAGAAGTCAGGCAGATGTTAGACCTGGCGGTTATCGAGGAGTCTAAAAGTGACTGGTCGAGTCCTATTGTGTTGATTCCCAAACCTGATGGTTCCCTACGGTTCTGCAATGACTTTAGGAAGTTTAACGAGGTGTCCAAGTTTGATTCTTATCCTATGCCCAGGGTTGACGAGTTGATAGAACGACTTGGACAGGCTAGGTTCTTCTCCACCCTTGACCTGACGAAAGGGTATTGGCAGGTACCCCTTACTGACAGGGCCAAAGAGAAGACGGCTTTTGTTACTCCTGATGGGCTTTTTCAGTACGTGGTACTCCCCTTTGGGCTACATGGGGCTCCCGCCACATTCCAGAGGTTAATGGATCTCGTGCTAAAACCTCACCGGAGATATGCCTCGGCCTACCTGGATGACATCATAGTTTATAGTACCGATTGGGAGAGTCACCTGGCCAAGGTGCAAGCAGTGGTAGACTCCCTGAGGGCAGCAGGGTTGACAGCGAACGCCCAAAAATGTGCACTGGGTCTGGAAGAGACCTGTTACCTGGGGTACCGTATTGGGCGAGGTGTCATCAAACCCCAAGTAAATAAAGTAGAGTCGATCCAGCAGTGGCCACGACCTATGAGCAAGAAGCAAGTGAGGGCTTTCCTAGGCATAGTGGGCTATTATCGCCGATTTATCCTCGATTTTGCTACCATAGCGGCACCTGTGACTGACCTGACCAAGGGTAGCAGGGCGGTGATGGTAAAGTGGAGTGAAGAGGCTGAGGGGGCGTTTCAGCGACTTAAGACGGTTTTGTGCGAGGGACCGGTACTGATCACCCCTAACTTCACCAAGACCTTTATTGTGCAGACTGACGCTTCTGACGTGGGCTTAGGGGCTGTCCTGTCCCAAGTAGTGGAGGGTGAGGAACATCCTGTGACATTCCTGAGCCGCAAGCTCACACCTCCTGAGAAGAACTATAGCATAGTTGAGAGGGAGTGCTTGGCGATAAAATGGGCTCTGGAATCCCTGAGGTATTACTTGGTAGGGCGACAGTTTACACTAGTGTAATATTAAAGAAACCCCGCACTGCTCAATATATACCAGTTCGATCCATAATGTAACCAGGCCCACACACTCAATATCAATTAAGGAAAAGAAGACAAAAAGGAAGTGTGTATAGTGGCCAAAAACTATATACAAGCTTTTATTTCATTTCATGATACAGTACCAAACAAAACAGGTTAAAAACATCTAAAAAAGTACATGAGTACATGTGAAAAGGACCATTGTACCAAACCCTGATAAGCAGGTACATAACATTGCAAGAAATAGACCTTAATAAATATATATTGCCACAAGCCCCATCTGTAAACAGCAATTGTGCAAAGCAGTGTTTGAGAAAGTAACCAGTAATAACATGTAATAGGTTGAAAAGAAAAAGATGGCACAACCTAAAGAGGTCTAGCACTTAGCTGAAGTATAGTTACCACATCAGAAAGGGAATATCCCTGGATATTGCTCCATATCCATTTAGCCCTCATGCTCCAGGGACTTCAACAAAGACCCACATATTTATCGCACAGTGCCAACACAGAAATGTAATTTGTGATTTATACTCCCTTCTCTGTCACAGTTTTCATTGATACCAGCCCCTGAGGACACCAATAAAGCAGAAAATAGTCCCAGGTAGAACTGTCACTGTACCGGGAGAGAGAATAAACCCAAGACACAGACACGGTCTTCAGCTGCATTCAAATCACACTGTTTATTTCAAAACCACAGCTGTGTATATAAAAACAGAAAACAGCATTAGGAGGCGTGACAAGGAGATTGCAATGCTATTGGCCATAATGAATTTAGCAGCACATTCTCTGAAAAGGTTAACTATTTCTTCTCAGAGGCCTTGTTTATACTAATTTCCCTGAGAAGAAGACTCAGGCAAGTCAAAACAGGAAATAAGCATGTGCTAGAGCAAGAATATAACAAAAGTGAAGGACAGACTGGCTTCTCATTAAATGTCAAGGGGAATTAGCTGGCAGGCGAGCAAGCAGGTTACATAAAAATTAAGTTTGAATCATGACCTTAGCTGGACAGTACTTGACCCCCAGCTAATACTTAAAATGGCCGCGTTTTGGTTCTCTTGGTCCAATATGGCTGCTATAGAGGAATATATCATTAACATATGTATATCACATTATGGGGAACCAGCATTATGTTTGGCTTAGGTTTATACACTAACCGGCCACTTTATTAGGTACACCTGTCCAACTGCTCATTAACACTTAATTTCTAATCAGCCAATCACATGGCGGCAACTCAGTGCATTTAGGCATGTAGACATGGTCAAGGCAATCTCCTGCAGTTCAAACTGAGCATCAATATGGGGAAGAAAGGTGATTTGAGTGCCTTTGAACGTGGCATGGTTGTTGGTGGCAGAAGGGCTGGTCTGAGTATTTCAGAAACTGCTGATCTACTGGGATTTTCACGCACAACCATCTCTAGGGTTTACAGAGAATGGTCCAAAAAAGAAAAAAAACATCCAGTGAGCGGCAGTTCAGAGGTCAGAGGAGAATGGGCAGACTGGTTCGATCTGATAGAAAGGCAACAGTGACTCAAATCGCCACCCGTTACAACCAAGGAAGGCAGAAGAGCATCTCTGAACGCACAGTACGTTGAACTTTGAGGCAGATGGGCTACAGCAGCAGAAGACCACACCGGGTGCCATTCCTTTCAGCTAAGAACAGGAAACGGAGGCTACAATTTGCACAAGCTCATCGAAATTGGACAGTAGAAGATTGGAAAAATGTTGCCTGGTCTGATGAGTCTCGATTTCTGCTGCAACATTCGGATAGTAGGGTCAGAATTTGGCGTCAACAACATGAAAGCATGGATCCATCCTGCCTTGTATCAATGGTTCAGGCTGGTGGTGGTGGTGTCATGGTGTGGGGAATATTTTCTTGGCACTCTTTGGGCTCCTTGGTACCAATTGAGCATCGTTGCAACGCCACAGCCTACCTGAGTATTGTTGCTGACCATGTCCATCCCTTTACGACCACAATGTACCCAACATCTGATGGCTACTTTCAGCAGGATAATGCGCCATGTCATAAAGCTGGAATCATCTCAGACTGGTTTCTTGAACATGACAATGAGTTCACTGTACTCTAATGGCCTCCACAGTCACCAGATCTCAATCCAATAGAGCATCTTTGGGATGTGGTGGAACGGGAGATTCGCATCATGGATGTGCAGCCGAAAAATCTGGGGCAACTATGTCATGCCATCATGTCAATATGGACCAAAATCTCCGAGGAATGCTTCCAGCACCTTGTTGAATCTATGCCACGAAGAATTGAGGCAGTTCTGAAGGCAAAAGTGGGTCCAACCCGTTACTAGCATGGTGTACCTGATAAAGTGGCCGGTGAGTGAATATGTTTCCTGTTATGAATTTATATTGGTCAACCATAATAGATCACACACATAATGATGATAAGGAATACCCACAGTAGAAATGGCCTCTGTGTGTTGCAATATAGTTTCCTTCACATGGAACTTCATATGATGTTTCTACATAATACTGTGTGTTATATCAACTTCACTTAAAAACGAAACCTGAAATCTGAGAAATTTTAAAAAATAAATATAACCTGTTCATACAGTGAGTGTTTTACTTCCTGATTAGAGGTAGGCGAATTTGTTAAAATTTGGTGCGAATCATGATGAATCCTGGCTGCAGAGAGCCTGTAGGGTTTTGTGCCATGCTTAAATATGCATAGGGAGCGTGGTTTGGTCTTCAAAGAATGCTGTGTTTTAGTATGACAAGCACATGACAGCTGACGTTCTTAGAATCGCTTCACTCTTCACTTACATATGCCAACTTCACCAAATAAGCAAAGCGGGAAAGAAGCCTGACAGGGTAACGTCTGTGCCAGCTCGAAAGGGCTGAGCTGAGGGCCAAGATCTTTTTACAATGAAAACAATGGTAACATGGTAGGCTACAGAGTGGCACAATGACAGAGAGTGGAGGTGGCAGCAGCAACAGCAGGAGGCCGCAAAGTGTCACAGTGATAAGGGTGTGGAGGTGGTGGCAGCAGCAGAAGAAGCCCAAAGGTGGCAGAAACATGGTGGCAGAAACAGGGAAAGCCACAGAGTGGCACAATGATAGAGTGTGGAGGTGACGGCAGCAGGAGCCCACACAGCCAGCAACAAAGGAGGCCACTTTGTGGCACAATGATAAAGCTTGAAATGAATTTGAGGTTGAAATTTTCCATTTAAATTTGAATTTGTAGATTAGAGATGCCACATGCATCATATGATGTCTTTGCCAAAAAAGACTGCGAAGGTGGCACCAGCATCAGCAGTAGCATGGGGTCAGAGGTGTGGATGTGGCAGCAACATGGTAGGCAACAGAAAGGCACAATGACAGATGGCAGCAACATTAGAGATGCCACATGCACAATACATTACTGCAAAGGTGGCACCAGCAGCAGCAGGAGGTCGAAGGTGTGGAGGTGGCGGCAACAAGGTAGGCCACAGAGTGGCACAATGATAGAGGGTGGAGGAGGCGGCAACAGAAGCAGCAGGAACCCACAAAGTAGCACATTGATATAGTGTGGAGGTGGCATCAGCAGCAGGAGCCCACAGAGCAGCACAATGACATAGTGTGAAGGTAGCGTCAGCAGCATCAGGAGCCCACAGAGTGGCACAATGATATAGTGTGGAGGTGGCATCAGCAGCAGCAGCAGGAGCCCACAGAGTGGCGCAATGATATAATGTGGAGGTGGCGTCAGCAGCAGCAGCAGGATCCCACAGACTAGCACAATGACATAGCATGGAGGCGGCGTCAGCAGCAGCAGCAGCCCACAGAGTGGAACAATGATATATTGTGGAGATGTTGTCAGCAGCAGCAGTAGCCCACTGAGAGGCACAATGATATAGTGTGGAGGTGGCGTCAGCAGCAGCAGGAGCCCACAGAGTGGCATAATGATATAGTGTGGAGGTGGCGTCAGCAGCAGCAGGAGCCCACAGAGTGGCATAATGATATATTGTGGAGATGGCGTCAGCAGCAGGAGCCCACAGAGTAGCACAATGATATAGTGTGGAGGTGGCAACAGCAGCAGTGGGAGCCCACAGAGTGGCACAATGATATAGTGTGGAGGTGGCATGAGCAGAAGGAGTCCACAGATTGACACAATGATAGAAGAGTGTTGGATTCCCCCTTAACTTTCTTTCGACTTTTGGTGGACTATCAGCCAGCAGAAGGAGCCCACAGAGTGTGCACAATGTATTAGTGTCGATGTGCGTCAGAAGCAGGAGCCATACAGAGTGGCACAATGATATAGTGTGGAGGTGGGTGTCAGTAGCAGCAGCAGAAGCATACAGAGTGGCACAAGATATAGTGTGAGATGGTGGCGTCAGTAGCAGCAGCAGGAGCACAGAGTGCACAATGATAAGTGTAGAGGGTGGCGTCAGCAGCAGGGAGCCCACAGAGTGGCACAATGATATAGTGTGGAGGTGGAACAGCAGCAGTGTCAGAGCCCACAGAATTGCACAACGATATAGTGGGAGTGGCGTCAGCAGCAGCAGGAGCCCACAAGTGGCACAATGAATAGTGTGGAGTGCATCAGCAGAAAGAGCCCACAGATGGCACAATGATAAATGTGGACTTGTCATCGTCCGTCCTCCCCTCTTTCGGTGGGCAAGTAGAGCACAGCAGGAGCATACAGAGTGGCACAATGATATAGTGTGGAGGTGAGTCGCAGTCTAGCAAGTAGCAGGAGCCCACAGAGTTGAAAATGATATAGTGTGGAAGTGGCGTCAGCAGACAGCAGAGAGCCCACAGAGTTGCACAATGATATAGTGTGGAGGTGGCATCAGCAGAAGGAGTCCACAGATTGGCACAATGATATAGCGTGGAGGTGGCATCAGCAGCAGAAGGAGCCCACAGAGTGGCACAATTGTATAGTGTCGATGTGGCGTCAGAAGCAGGAGCATACAAGAGTGGACACATGATATAGTGTGGAGGTGGTGTCAGTAGCAGCAGCAGGAGCATACAGAGTGGCACAATGATATAGTGTGGAGGTGGCGTCAGTAGCAGCAGCAGGAGCATACAGAGTGGCACAATGATATAGTGTAGAGGTGGCGTCAGCAGCTGCAGGAGCCCACAGAGTGGCACAATGATATAGTGTGGAGGTTGCATCAGCAGAAGGAGCCCACAGAGTGGCACAATGATATAGTGTGGAGGTGGATACAGCAGCAGTGTCTGCCCACAGAATTGCACAACGATATAGTGTGGAGTTGGCGTCAGCAGCAGCAGGAGCCCACAGAGTGGCACAATGATATAGTGTGGAGGTGGCGTCAGTAGCAGCAGCAGAGCAATCAAGTGGCACCAATGATATAGTGTGGACGTGGCGTCAAGCAGTAGCGAGCCCACAAGTGCAAAATGATATAGTGTGGAAGTGGCGTCACAGCAGCAGGAGCCCACAGAGTTGCCACAATGATATATGTGGAAGGTGGCATCAGCAGAAGGAGTCCACAGATTGGCCACAATGATATAGCGTGGAGGTGGTCAAGCAGCAGAAGAGCCCACAGATGTGGCACAATTGTATAGTGTCGATGTGGCGTCAAAGCAGAGGCATACAGAGTGGCACAATGATATAGTGTGGAGGTGGTGTCAGTAGCAGCAGCAGGAGCATACAGAGTGGCACAATGATATAGTG
>WNYA01002268.1:31778-44882 GCA_019512145.1 Engystomops pustulosus
TCAGTAGCAGCAGCAGGAGCATACAGAGTGGCACAATGATATAGTGTGGAGGTGGCGTCAGCAGTAGCAGGAGCCCACAGAGTTGCAAAATGATATAGTGTGGAAGTGGCGTCAGCAGCAGCAGGAGCCCACAGATTGGCACAATGATATATTGTGGAGGTGGCGTCAGCAGGAGCCAGTAGATTCACACAATGATATAGTCTGTCGGTGGCTTCAGCAGCAGCAGGAGCCCACAGAGTGGCACAATGATGTAGTCTGGAGGTGTCATCAGCAGCAGCAGGAGCCCAGAGACTGGCACAATGATGTGGAGGTGGCGGACAATTCCAGTCCCTGCTAAAGATGGTAGAAGGCAGATGGAGCAACTGGCAGCAGACTTGTGGCATTAGGCGGGTGGCAGCATCAGAATAGTGGCTGAGGTAGGTAGTTAGAACCCAGACTCATTTCTCCACATTTGGTGGAGGCGTCATGGCTGATCTATTCTGATGCATAAGGCATTGGTGAGTTGAAATCCTTACCAATCCAAGCCTGACTCATCTTGACAAAGGTCAGTCTCTCCACATTACGTGTGGACAAGTGGGTTCTTCTTGGGGTAACTATGGCCTCCGCGGCACTGAACACCTGCTCTGATGCCACACCAGTTGTCCATGGGATCCTCTGGGTAGTAAAGTGCTGTCCAAGTAGGCCACCACCATGCAGGGTCTGTTCCATGTCCTGCTGCTTCTAGTAGTGACTACCCTCCTCACTAGGCAGGTGAAGTTGCTTATTAAGGAATCCAGATTAAAGCAGCCGTGGCAGTAGTACGTGAGCGATGACTGCCAGGAATCCCCCAGTCAGACCTGATAGAGGATGGACAATGGCTCACATAGGCAGCGGCCAACTGTGTGCACAGTATTTCTCTATTGTATGCCATTTTTTCCTCCCTCTCATTAGTTAGTTAGGCAAAGCAGCATGTTCAGGGGCATCTGCGCAATTGACTCTGGGGGACTCCTGGCCTCCATCTCCACTGTATACTGCCATGGTGCTTCTGGGTCATCTGCCTTGTCTTCTACCTCATCCGAATGCTCCTGCTCCTCTTCTCTTGAGTTGAAAAACCACTGATTTCACCAGATTCTGCTAGTGCTCAAATGTCCTCCTCTTCCTCCTCCAGTTCAGCCCCCACGGGACTCATGTGGCCATGAGATGTAGTCTCCACTTCTCCAGTGCCCTGACCAGATAAATGAGTTCCAGGACATGAAGCAGTGGAATGACGTTATTCATTCCGCAGTCCTGGCGTCTGACAAATAACATGGCCTCTTCAAAGGGCCTGAGCAAACGGCAGGTGTCACGCATGAGCTGGCAGTGGCTGAAATCAAAGTTACACTGGGGAGTACTTCGTTTCAATTGCATCATCAAGAAACCATTAATGGATTTTCTCTGTTCATACAGGTGGTCTAACATATGGAGGCTGGAATTCTAACGGGCAGAAACATCGCATATCAGACTTCGTTGGGGTAGGCCATTCTGATGCTGAAACTCAAGGAGTTTTGTAAGAATGGCTGAAGAGCATGCACAGTTTCCTGGCCATTTTTAGAATGTCTTGCAGATGCCTGGAAGACTTGAGGAATCTGTTGACAACTAAATTGAACACATGGGCTATGCAGGGAGCATGGGCCTTCCCTCCCTGGTGCAGCGTGGACACCATGTTTCTCCCATTGTCTGTCACCATGGTTCCGATTCTTAGTTGTCGCTGAGAAAACTACACATTGATTTCTTTTGCATGACTCTGAGCAGTTCCTCCCCTGTGTGATGTCATTCGGCCAAGCAAACCAGGTGTAGAACTGCGTGACACCGCTGTACCCTGCACATGTGGTATGATGGAGCAGAACTTGTGGAGGCTGAGGTGGTGGTGGAGAAGGAGGAGGAGGAGGAGGCGGACACTGGCGCAGGAGCAGCAGTTTACAACGTGGAGGAGTAAGCTGCATCTCTTGTGGAAGCTGTTGGTGTGGCTGGAAGGGAAGCAGATTCACCAGTGGGCTGTAAAGGACATGTACTGACCATGACCGTAGTTAAAGCTCCACACGTCTGCGCTGCCATGCAACTTGGAAGAAACTGATAAGCTCAAGGACTGGCCCACCTTCTGTTGTACATATTGGTGAAGGGCTAACAGTGCCTTTTTGGAAAAAAAATTGCGGCTTGGAACTCTCCCCCTCAGCTTGGCACAAGCCATTAGTTCTCTGAAGTGTGCAGAGTCCACGACTTGGAAAGGGAGGGACTGCAGTACCAACAACTTGGATAAGAGCACAGTAAGCTTCTGCACCTTAGGATGGGTGGATGCATACTGTTGTCTCTTAGTAATCAACTCTTTCAACGACTGCTGGCGCCATGCGTAGCAAGGAGAAGGAGCATCTGGACCGGGAGATCATGTCAAAGACAAACACCTTCCTTTGGCAGAGGTGCTGGAGCCTTGATTGGCTGAAATGGCATGTGTGCCACTAGGCTCTGACGATGCTGTTGCTGCGGCAGCAGGATTTACCTCCACATCTGTTCCACGTCTCTCCCAGGCCATTGGATGGTGACGCTGCATGTGTTGACGCAGCGCCGGGGTTCCAACGTTAGCTCCCTGGCCACACTTCACTTTCTGCTTGCAGATTCTACATTTACACACGCTCGGCTCCTCTGGTGTCTTAACAAAATACGGCCACACCCGCCGAGGCGGTGATTTTAATGCCAACACTCTGCCCTGAGTGACTACTGACGCTGCTGCCTCGCTAAATTCCTGTACCATGCTTACTTGGACCTCCGAAGCAGGGTTTGTAACCTGCGGCTGTTTGGCTCCCGTGCTCATACTGCTGCCACCCTGCTCGCCCGACGATGATGAATCACTTGCAACACCCGGCTCCCAAGTGCAATCAGCTACGTCAATTTGCGTTTCCCTGACACTGCTACTCTCCTCAACGGTGTCAGTATGCACAGCCTGCCTACTGCACGAAGCAGAGGATGTCTGCCCCATCTCTTCACTGCCAAGCAGCTGCCGACTGTCCTCAAACACTTTGTTCTCGCTGAATAGTGGTGCTGAGCCTAGACCACTTAGTAGCTCTCTGGCTGAGAGAAATTAACAGGAAAGAGTACTGCAACTTCTGCCTGCTCTACCTGCCACCTTTTTGTCTGACATTATAGACATTTTGTCTGAACTTTAGCAACACAATAGTATTAGAATTTGCTTTATACAGGCACCCCACAACGGACACCCTGTAATTGGAGCGAAAATCACTCTATAAAGTACACTCACCGGCCACTTTATTAGGTACACCTGTCCAACTGCTCGTTAACACTTAATTTCTATTCACAAATTTTTTATTAAGTATTAAGTACAAGTAAAGTACACATGAGCGGGATCAGCAAGCCCTAACATGGGATGCTGTCCCTGCGATACAATAATACACTTACAAGTAAGATTGTGTAAACAGTGCAGGGGAAGAAACCTGGAAATAACTAAAGATTGTCAAAGTAGTCGACAACAACATTGATCAGACATCTCTAGATTTTCTAACATGTTCGAACTTTATGGCTTGGACTCAAGAATTGCTCAAAGTACTCATTTTGTGAATACTTGTTTGCTACACCCTTAGTACTGATGTAATTATTATTTAGTACCTTATTCTAGCCATTTGGCCCAAGTTCTGGTGTGGCGGGGAGTAGTACCTTGTCTAGCGCTAATTAAACCTTCTAATTCCTTACACATATTAACTTCTTGGATAATAACTTTTAAGATTGGTATCTCGACTGATTTCCACTTTCTAGCTATGTTAAGCCTGGTTGCTGTGAGAATGTGGAAGACCATGTATCTGTCTTCTATCTTAAGAGTATCTAATTCAAGGTTAAGTAAGGCAACTTGAGGTCCCCAGGGAGGAGGATATCTCAGGGCTTTTTTGATCAAGGTGTGTACCAATGCCCATAGAGGTGCTAATGCCTTACATGACCACCAAACATGAAGGAGCGCACCAATTTCTGAGTTGCACCTCCAGCACTTCGGAGAAGAATTGGGGTACATTTTAGAGAGTCTGTATGGTGTTAGGTACCATCTGTATATTAATTTACGGGAGGATTCTAAATGATTTGTGCATCTAGATGCTTTAGAGCATAATTCAAAGGCCCTGCGCCACTGGTCATCTGTGAAATATTGGTGCAATTCCTTTTCCCACTTTTCTCTGGGTAAGAAGGGGCTGCTTGAGGGAGATTTTATGATAGCAGAATAAGCCAGTGAAATCCCCCGTTTTCTTTTATCTTTGGATGAGAAGAAAATTGCGAACTTAGAAGGAGTTTGGTTACCCATCGGCTTGGCGCTGTTAATGAAATGGCGGAGTTGCAAGTATTTAAAGAAGTCTGTATTGGGCAATAAATATTTACGTGCTATCTCCTCAAAGGGGAGGAGGGTAGATTCTTTAAATAGGTCTTTCACCCATACTATTCCCTTACGTTCCCATTGTTCGAAATGAATGTCAGGTATCACAGCCTGTAAGTGGGCGACAGGTAAGTTTTTTACATTGAGGGGCATTATATCCGAACGGTTAAGTGTTGTTTTAAAAATTTTAAATGCTGCCTTCATTGTCGGTGACAGTTCCGCGGGGGCATATTCCGAAAATCGGGAATCCCATAGGGATGCTTGAAGCGAAGATGATTTCGCTATATTCCTTTCAATATCTACCCATAGTTTATCCTGATCATCTAACCACCAATCTTTCAATTGGTCCGTTATAGCAGCTTGATAATATGCTTCCACTGATGGGCAGCCCAGACCTCCTTCGTTGACTGGCAGAATTAAGGTGGCTAATGGGGTTCTTGCTTTCTGACCCTTCCATACAAATGCCGTAAGAACTTTCTGTAGGAGTAATAAATACGACCTCGGCCATATTATCGGGAGGTTACGGAAGAAATAAAGGATTTTGGGCATTATCATAATTTTAAGGGCTGAAATTCTTCCTACCCAAGAGATAGGTAATTTATCATATGTCTGTAAATCCTTAGAAATGTTTTGTTGGAGGTTATTAAAGTTTATGTTGGCTAGTTTACTGATGGGTGACGTAAGAGTAACACCTAGATATGAAATTGCTTCTTTGACCCATTTTAATGGGTATGACTCCATTAGTCTCTCCCTCATGATCCCTGGAATGTGAATCCCTAAGATTGAAGATTTGGAAGCATTAAGTTTATAATAGCTTAGGGTACCAAATTTCTGAAGTAATGAATATACCTTTGCCAAGGAAGACTCTGGTTCTGAAAGGCATAAGACAACATCGTCGGCAAATAGGCCAATACGATGTTCCTTATTGCCAATAGGCACTCCTTTTATATCTGGATCCTTACGAACCGCCTGTGCCAGGGGTTCCATAACTAAGGCAAATATCACTGGAGAAAGGGGGCACCCCTGCCTGGTGCCGTTAGTGATATTGAAAGAGTGAGATAAAACCCCTGAATTGTAAACTTGGGCTGAGGGGAGGGAATATAAGGCTAGGATCGCCTCTAAAATTGGACCTACAATGCCAAATTTCCGCAGGACCGCCCGTAGGTATCCCCAATGAACCCGGTCGAACGCCTTCTCCGCGTCCAGAGTTAGGAGCAGAGAAGGCGTTCGGCGAGACTCCAAGATCGAGATGATATTTATGAATCTTCGAGTGCCATCCACTGTCTGGCGACCTTTGATAAATCCTACCTGGTCCGGGGCAATTATTTTGGGTAAGACCTCAGCTAGACGAGCTGCCAGAATTTTTGCATATAATTTTAAATCGGCGTTTAAGAGGGAAATGGGTCTGAAATTAGCAGGGGTAACACTTGGTTTACCCGGTTTGGGTAATGTAATAATTAAGGCCTGAAGCATTTCCTCAGGTATAAAGCCCGTGGACATGAAGTCATTAAACAATCTAGTCAGGTATGGGACCAGGATATTTTTGTGTAACTTAAAGTAGTCGTTAGAGTAGCCATCTGGTCCAGGGGCTTTATTCCTCTTAAGAGCCACGATAGCTTTCTCCACTTCTTGAGGCGAGAAAGGGGACGAGATGGATTCCAAAGTAGATGAGTCAATTTTTGGTAAGTGACAAGTGTCTAGAAATGCTTGAATATCCACCAACTCGGGCTGAGTAGTAGTTTCATCCTTTTGGAGGTTGTAAAGGGAGCTATAGTAATCTGCAAATGAATCTGCAATACCCTGGGGGTCCATAACTTTCACGTTATTCTGATTAATTATATAGGGGATGCGGGATTTAGATTCTCTATTTTTAAGACATCTAGCTAATACAGCACCTGGCTTATTCCCCAACCAATAGTGAGACAGCTTCAGTTTTTGGAGAGCGAAATCATGCTTATGTGCGTTCAATACATGGAGCTGGGATGTGATGGCTGTAATTTCCCTTGCTCTATCTGAGGAGAAGGACTGTTTATTCAGTCTATGCAGGTTAGCTAGGGACTCTAGCAGATAATTTTCTTTGGCTGTGTGTACCTTTTTGGCATGAGACGCTTGTTTAATTAAGTGACCTCTGAGTGTAGCCTTATGGGCACACCACAAAATTGGGTCCGATACCTTTTTGTTATCATTAATGCGAAAATACTCTTCTAATGCTTGAGAGGTGTCAGGGTGGTACTCCGAGTGGTGTAATATGTAATTGTTAATCCGCCACACTGACTTGGGGACACAATTGTACTCTTCTCTGAGAACCAGGGTGATGGGAGCGTGGTCAGACCACGAAATTGTCCCTATGGACGCTTCCTCTACTAAGTCCAACAGTTGTTTGTTAATTAAAAAGTAATCTATTCTAGTATAGACCTTATGAGGGTTGGAGAAGAAGGTGAAGTCCTTTTCCGTTGGGTGGCGAATACGCCAAATATCGAATAGGCCATACCTGAATAGAGTACTAGCGTAAGGGGTGGGTTCATGGTGGATGGTCCCTGAAGTTGAGTCCATAGACGGCCACACCACCTGGTTAAAGTCTCCTGTTAATATTAAGGGACCATTGGACACCTTGTAAATTTTTGCTAATAATTTTTTCATAAAACTGTGTTGTCTAGAATTAGGACCGTATACTGAGACTATTGTATAAGGAGCATTATTTATGGAACAAGAGATAATAAGGTACCGACCCTTTGCATCCGCTTTTATCTCGTGATGTACAAAAGATAAAGTATCCTTAAAAGCAACGGTGACTCCACACCTCTTGTCCGTCGCGTGCGCATGGAAGATAAAAGGGAATTTTTTATTTCGTAGCCTATGGCTATCAGCTTGGTTAAGCCTGGTTTCTTGTAGGCAGACAATATCAGCCTGGGCTTTACGAGCCTCTCTCCAAACAGATGATCTTTTATAGGGTGAATTGAGCCCTTTAACATTAATAGATATGATTTTAAACACCATTTAGATAGTTAAGATAAGAGGCATACTCACGCACTGACAGACAAGAAGTGGGGTGCCCCCCCGGACTAGAGCACCACACCCTATGAAATACAACGGTCTCAAGCCATCGATGAAATGCGCATTAAAGGATTTGTCTGATCTGTAACGGGGGTAAACATTGATTAACATTAAAGCCTGTAAAGAGGAAATTATAACATACAAACAGAAGTAACATAAGAAGTGACTTGTCATACTGGGAACTGGCCTGTGAATGACCGTGTAGGTGTCCTCCCGGTGGTAGTGGCAGGACAAGCACAGCCTAAGAGGCTATGCTAAATAGAGACTCAGCCTCACGAGCAGAAACCCCCAAACAAAATAAGCGGGCTCAACATAAGACAGAAGCTTAAGAAGTGCGCTTCTTGTTGTTATGCACTGTGGACCATTCCTCCGTAATTGTGGCAGGTGAATGGCGCTTCTTAGCTGACATGGCGTTCTCTGCAATAGACAGATTCCACTGCTTACATAGGTTAATCCCTTCTTCTGGTGTGTTTGCAATTGTTTTGGAGCCGTCCCTAGAAATAATTAGCTTCACTGGGAATCCCCAGCGGTACGGGATGTTGTGCGAACGAAGTGTATTCGTGCAGCTTGAGAAGGCTCTTCTTCTTGCCAATGTTGCCGCCGATAGATCTGTGTATACGGATATGTCCGCAAAACGAGACGGCAGTCTCGGAGGTGATCTTGCTGCTAATGCGATCTTTTCCTTGATGTGAAAGAAGTGGATCCGAGCAATTACATCTCTTGGTGATGTAGATGGAATCTGTTTTGGCTTCGGAATCCTATGGGCTCTGTCTATAGTGAGGTCCAATTGATTAGCATTGGGAATTAAACAGGTAAAATAATCAATTAGATAATCTGTGAGCTCCTCCGGTTTGACACTTTCAGGAATACCCCTGAACCGCAGGTTGTTCCTGCGTGAGCGGTCTTCAATATCAGCAAGCTTTGCTTTTAGGGCATCCAGCTCCTCCTCCATTGTAGTGGTCACATCTACCACTTCATTATGGGCAGATGTCAATTCTGCCATTTTTGTTTCTATATGAGATGTGCGGTCTCCCAGAGAATTAACTTCTGACCTGAGAGTCTGAATAGAGAGATGGAGCTCCTTAGTGATGTTGGCTTGCAGATCTGCTAATAAAAGTTTCATAGACTGCATAGTTAAAGCAGCTTGATCTGAGGCAGGCTGGATAGTAGGGCAGTGTGTAGCTGGGGTTTCCCACATACCTGCCTGGTGCTGAGCCTTCTCTGCTACGTCCTGCAGCGGGGTTGCACAGAGCGGCTGGGTCGGGGTCACCGGAATCTCAGCATCCAATACCGACTCTTGGCCCACAGGTGAAGCTGGGCTGCTGGCTGAGTAGTCCATCCTTAGAAGCGGCTCTTCTAGCAGAAGGTCCGGTTCGAGATCCGGAGGAGGTGAAGGAGGCGGCTCACTGTCTCGCTCTGAAGTGCCTGCCGAGAGCACGCTGCCGGCGCCATCTTGGATCGACTCGGCCGCCGAGAAAAACTTGGTGAGCTTCAGCGGACTTTTCTTTTTCCGTCCTTTTGCCATACTCTCCTCTGTCCCTAAGGTGTAGGAAGTGATCGGGTGAGAATTCTGCCCTCGGGCTGAATGCTAAGTGCCGCTAAGAACCACCGTGCAACGGAGCCAGAGCCTCACACGTCTGTCTCCATGCGCAGCAGGACACGCCCCGTTGTTTTAATTTTAAATTAGGTATGAGATTATTTATGTATAGACTGTACACTAAAGTTTTTATTTCTAGATTGTATTCTAAGTGTATGCCTCTCTTCCCGGAGATTTCTATTTGAGTGGCATAGATTACCACATTTGGGATTACACTTTATTGTGCACATCCCAAATGGCTTCAGTTTAGCCCTCCCACAGTTAAAGAATGGCTCTCTGGGGTAGACAACATATAATTATTAAGTTTGTCTCTATATTTGGACCATGGTTCCCAGATTCTGGAGAATTTATGGTGGGTCCTTGATTCCCAATTTGCTAGTTCCTCTAGTCGATATATGTTGTCTACCCCAGAGAGCCATTCTTTAACCGTGGGAGGGCTAAACTGAAGCCATTTGGGAGGTATTGTTAATTTAGCTGCCTGTGTAAGGATGGTTGGCAGATGATGTTTTCGTGGGTGCCAGGATTTGTTAGGCATCCATAGTAGAACTGATTCTGGTGTTAGGGATATACGCTCTTTGGATATTTTATATATAGTATTTTCCACTTCTCTCCAAAATGGCTTCAGTGTTGGGCAGGACCAATATATGTGTGTAAGTGAGGTCTTTTTGCCAATGCCATATGTAAGCCGGTTTTGCTTTAATACCACTGTAGAGCAAGTAGTCGTATATTATGGATATTGCTCCTTTCTGTAGTTTAGGTTTAAGTAGCCATTTCTCCAGCCATGAGGGATCATGCATGAGAGTGTGTCTTCTATGGAGGGTTGATTTTACTGCTCTTCTCCGCCTCATGTAAAAAGTTCTTAGCATTTTTATTTTGTGTATCTGTGCTAATGAGTTCGGCTATTGTAGTTTGGATAAACTTTCGTACAAGGATATGTGCAAATTTGCCCTAATTTGTGGGGGTATTTTTAATTTTGGATTTAGAAGGTAGGGGATCATGTCACTAGGCATGAGGGGGAGGGGGTTGGGTATGTTAGTGTAATGTTCCTTGATCCATCTCAGAACCTGTATTGTTCCTGCTGTTAGAGGGTTCTTGCAAGTCCCTTGTGTAGGGATGTTCCATAGTTGTGCCTTATGATTTTTGTCAAGGATTGTCATTTCTATGTCTATGCCTAGATTGGTGCATGATACGTTGAACATTTGGATCCACCTTTTGAGATGTACCACTCTATAATATGAAAGTGGGTCTGGAAGGCCTATTCCTCCATACCCTTTTTTTTCCTGATTAGTCTGTCGTGACTAAGTCTAGGTCTTTTGTTTTTCCAGAGGAAGCAGGAGAATTTTGACTTTAACATATTAAAGTAGGACTGAGGTATGTGAATAGGTAGCATCTGTATGAGATATAGTAATTTCGGCATAATGAAAGACTTTAATAGGTTTTTGAGCCCCATCCATGTCACAAAAGGGATGTTTAAAGTTTTTAGTTGATCTCAGATTGAGGATAATAATTTATTGTTATAGTTAGCGCTAAATAGGCCTGACATTCTATTTGTAATTTTTATGCCCATGTAGGTGATGTGTGAGCTTTGCCATTGAAATGGTGTTGCGGTTTTAAGTTGAGTTATGACATGTTTTATTTTAAGTTGGACATTTTCCCGAACTCCTCGAATACATAGCAAAAAGAAGTTTTCGGGTTGGTTAACATTAATAGTAAGTCGTCTGCGAATCCAGTGTTTAAGTGTATGGTTTTACCTACTTTTAGGCCTTTTTTATTGGGATGCTGCCGGAGTGCCTGGAGCAAAGTCTCCATAACAATTATGAAGCGGGTAGGCGACAGAGGGCACCCTTGTCTTGTTTTGTTCTGTATGAGAAACTTTCCAGATAGGGTTCCATTTACTCTGATTCTAGCACTAGGTGTGTTATATAAATACATTATAGCTTGCGCATATATGTTAGGTATTCTGAACTTACCTAGGGTAGCTACCATGTAGCTCCAGCTCACCCAGTACAGACTTCCTTGTACTTGGCCTAATTAATTACAGTATCTAATGATAGTATTATATTAAATGATCTCCTCCTACCCAACCATATTCTCCTTTGATGGTAGATTCTCCTTCTTTAATGTTGGAAATAATTTTCACCTAACGTTTCCATCCAGAAAGCATAATTTGATTTCAGAGTGAATATAGTTTTGCCTATGGACCTGAAACGTGGGGGAAAATGTTTAAGGCAATAAAGTTATTTGGCCTCTGGTAATGGTATAGATAATTAGGCATATATTAATTGAAAGGTCGAGACAACAAAAAGGTAAACATATATGGAAGCCATGTATCGATGCCCTAACATTACCTGTTTTGTAATACTTTGGGTGAAGTATTCCCTGTGTGGATTACTTACAGTGATTAATGTCTTGGAAAGAGCCAGTTGTTCATTACTTTATGTTACAGGCAAGACCAGCGCCAGCACTGGGCATAACTGGGCAAGTGCTGGGACCCAGAGCTGCTGTACATAAGGCTGTACATAAGGAATCCATGGAGGTGAGGGAGGCTTTATATAAAATAAAGATGAGTGGGCTGTTTGGTATGATAAACTAGGGAACATTTTAGGGAACAGGAGACTGTTTTTGTTTCAGAATTTTTAATTCTGCCACGAGAGTTCACTGCAAAGGGGCCCACTGATGGTCGGTCGCCCAGAGGCCTACTCCAACCTGGAGCTGACCCTACTTAGAGGAATACACTCACCGGCCACTTTATTAGGTACACCATGCTAGTAACGGGTTGGACCCCCTTTTGCCTTCAGAACTGCCTCAATTATTCGTGGCATAGATTCAACAAGGCGCTGGAAGCATTCCTCAGAGATTTTGGTCCATATTGACATGATGGCATCACACAGTTGCCGCAGATTTGTCGACTGCACATCCATGATGCGAATCTCCCGTTCCACCGCATCCCAAAGATGCTCTATTGGATTGAGATCTGGTGACAGTGGAGGCCATTTGAGTACAGTGAAATCATTGTCATGTTCGAATTCCAATCTTCTACTGTCCAATTTCGTTGAGCTTGTGCAAATTATAGCCTCAGTTTCCTGTTCTTAGCTGAAAGGAGTGGCACCCGGTGTGGTCTTCTGCTGCTGTAGCCCATCTGCTTCAAAGTTCGACGTACTGTGCGTTCAGAGATGCTCTTCTGCCTACCTTGGTTGTAACGGGTGGTGATTTGAGTCACTGTTGCCTTTCTATCAGCTCGAACCAGTTTGCCCATTCTCCTCTGACCTCTGGCATCAACAAGGCATTTCCGCCCACAGAACTGCTGCTCACTGGATGTTTTTTCTTTTTTGGACCATTCTCTGTAAACCCTAGAGATGGTTGTGTGTGAAAATCCCAGTAGATCAGCAGTTTCTGAAATACTCAGACCAGCCGCCTCATAGCTGGAATTTCCTTTAGTCAGTAATAAATTTAAGAAGACACAATGAAAAAAAATGCACAGCTGGTGCAATATTATCACACACAAGTGGGCACACAAGTCATGAACATGAGCCCATAGAATGTAATAGTGTTGTAAAATAGCTGGAAAATAGCACCCTACCTGTGCTGTAGTGAAGACATCCCTGCTCCCTCTCACTTCCCCTAATATTGTTTTTAACCAGAAGTCTCCAGGAGGGCTGAGGGAAGGGCCTTGTACAGTTTCTCTCTGCTTGGGCTACCACGCATGCTGAGACATGTTTTTTGGATGATCAAATAGATCAATAGATAGGATAAACCAGGGGCGGACTGGGATAAAAAAGTGGCCCTGGAAAATTTTTTTAAAGTGGCCCTATATTTTAGGCGGGGCCAGTCTAGCTGTGCGTGGTCAACATGGGTGGGCGGGGTCAATAAGTAATTGGTGGATGATTAGCAAAATAGCAGTAAGTAAAGTTGTGATAAAAACTGGATGACAACATCATGGATTAGACATCATTGCCTTAAAGGGCACCTACCACCACGAATCTACCTATAAAGGTAGATCGGGTGGTAGGTGGATGTATGGGACGTGAGGATAGCCCTTTTTAGAGCTAATCCTCACGTCCCCGCTAGCGTA
>WNYA01002269.1:0-44880 GCA_019512145.1 Engystomops pustulosus
AGGATGGTATTACTGAGGAGGGATCAGGAGGAGCAGCAGGATGGTATTACTGAGGATGGATCAGGAGCAGCAGCAGGATGGTATTACTGAGGATGGAATAGGAGCAGCAGCAGGATGGTATTACTGAGGAGGGATCAGGAGCAGCAGCAGGATGGTATAACTGAGGATGGATCAGGAGGAGCAGCAGGATGGTATAACTGAGGAGGGATCAGGAGGAGCAGCAGGATGACATTACTGAGGAGAGAACAGGAGCAGTAGAATGGTATTACTGAGGAGGGATCAGGAGCAGCAGCAGGATGACATTACTGAGGAGGGATTAGCAGCAACAGGATGAAATTACTGAGGAGAGAACAGGAGGAGCAGCAGGATGGTATTACTGAGGAGGGATCAGGAGGAGCAGCAGGATGGTATTACTGAGGAGGGATCAGGAGGAGCAGCAGGATGGTATTACTGAGGAGGGATCAGGAGGAGCAGTAGGATGGTATTACTGAGGAGGGATCAGGAGCAGCAGCAGGATGGTATTACTGAGGATGGATCAGAAGGCAGCAGGATGGTATTACTGAGGAGGGATCAGGGGGTGCCACACTACATGGGTGGTCGGTGTCCCCTCTTACTTGTGGATGGGGGGTGCACATACATGGGTGGGGGTACAGTGTTCTCCCCTTTCTTCTTGTGGATGGGGGTGAACCATTACAGGGTGGGTCGGTTTTTCCCCTCTTTCTGCTGTGGAGGGGGGTTGACACATTACATGGGTGGGTAGGTCGTCTCCCCCTTTCTTCTGGGATGGGGGAGCGCATTAACAATGGGGGTCGGTGTCCCCACTTTCTTAGTGGGGATGGGGGTGCACATTACTGTGGGTCGGTGGTTATACCCCTTTCTTCGTGGATGGGGGGTGCAGGTGCACATTACATGGGTGGGTCGGGTCTCCCCCTTTGGGGGGGGTGCACATACATGGGTGGGTCGGTGGCTCCCACCTTTCTTCTGTGGAAGGGGGCGTTCACATTACAGGGGTGGGTTCGGGGTTCCCTCGTATTCTGTGGAAGGGGGTGCACATTACATGGGTGGGGCTGTCGGTGTCTCCCCCTTTCTGGGGATGGGGGTGCACATTACAGGGTGTGGTGGGTCCCCCCCTTTCTTACTGTGGATGGGGGGCTGCACATTACATGGTGGGTCGGGTGTTCCCTATTTCTTCTGTGGATGGGGTGCTTGCACATGACATGGGTGGGTCGGTGTCTCCCCTTCTGTGGATGGGGATGCACATTAATGGGTGGGTCGGTGCCCTCTTTCTCTGTGGAGGGGGGAAACATTACATGGGTGGGTCGGGTTCCCCCTTCTGTGATGGGGATGAACATAAAGGGTGGGTCGGGTCCCCTCTTTCTTTGTGGTATGGGGCGGGGTGCACATTAACATGGGTGGGTCGGTGTCGCCCCCTTTATTCGTGGATGGGGGAGTGCACATTAAATGGGTGGGTCGGTGACCTCTTATATTCTTGAATGGGCTCACATTACGGTGGTCGGGCTCCCCTTTCCTTCTGGAATGGGGGTGCAAATTAAGGGTGGGTCGGGTATCCCTATTCTTCTGTGGAGGGGGTGCACATACATGCGTGGGTCAGGTGTCGGTCCCCCTTGCTCTGTGGATGGGGGGTGCACAGACATGGGGGGTCGTGTGTCCTCCCCTTTGTTCTGTGGATGGGGGGCACATTCATGGGGGGGTGGTGTCTCCCCTTTATTCTCTGGATGGGGGGGACATACATGGGTGGGTTCTGTGTCTCCCACTTTTTCTGTGGATGGGGGTGCACATTACATGGGGGGGGTCTGTGTCTCCCCTTTTCTTTGTGGGATGGGGGTGCACATTACATGGGGGGTCGGTTATCCCCCTTCTGTGGATAGTGGGGGTGAGCACATTACATGGGTGGGCGGTGTATCAACCTTCTCTGGGGATGGGGGTGCACATTACATGGGTGGGTCCGGTGTGTCTACACCTTTCTTCTGTGGATGGGGGGTGCAATTACATGGGTGGGTCGGTTGCTCACCCGTCTGTGGATGGGGGTGAAATACATGGGGGTGGTCGGTGTCTCCACAATTTATTCGGTGGGATGGGGGGTGCACATTACATGGTGGGCGGATGTCCCCCCTTCTTTGGGGATGGGGGTGCACATTAATGGGTGGGTCGGTGTCCCCCTTTCTCTGTGGATTGGGGGGGGGGCACATTCATGGGTGGGCGGGTTTCTCCCCCTTCTTCGGTGGAGGCGGGTGCATGCAAATTACATGGGTGGGGTCGGTGGCTCCCCCTTTCTTCGTGGATGGGGGTTGCACATTTAAATGGGTGGGGTCGGGGTCTCCCTCTTTTTCTGGTGGATGGGGGTGCAACATTACATGGGTGGGTACTGGGGGTGTCGCCCCCTTTCTTATGTGGATGGGGGGTTGCAAGTACATGGGGGGTCGTGTCTCCCCCTTTCCTTCTTGGGATGGGGGGTGCATCTTACATGGGTGGGGTGGTGGCGCACCCTTTCTTCTGTGGATGGGGGTGGTGAACATACATTGGTGTCGGTGTTCCCTTTCTTCTTTGGATGGGGGGGTGCAAGGGTGCACATTCCATGGGTGGGTACGGTGTCTCCCCTTTCTCTGTGGAGGGGGGAAATTACATGGGGGGTGTGTCCCCCATTTTCTTCGTGGATGGGGGGTGCACATTAATGGTGAGTCGGTGTCTCCCCTTTATCTGTGGATGGGGGGGTGCACATTAAAGGGGTGGGTCCGGTGTCTCCCCCTTCTTCTGTTGGGATGGGGGGTGAAAGTACATGGGTGGGGTCAGTGTTCCCCTTTTTCTGTGGATGGGGGTGCACATTAAATGGGTGGGTCGGTGTCCACTCTTTATTCTGTGGATGGGGGTGCACATTACCATGGGTGGGTCGGGTGTCTCCTCTTTCTCTGTGGATGGGGGGGTGAACATTACAGGGGGGGCGGTGTATCCTATTTTTCTCAGTGGATGGGGGTGCACATTACATGGGTGGGTCGGGTTCTCCTCTTTCTTCTGTGGATGGGGGTTGCACAGTACATGGGTGGGTCGGGTGTCTCCCTTTTTTCTGTGGATGGGGGTGCACATGACATGGTGGGCGGTTGTCTACCTTTCTTCTGGGAGGGGGGGGGTGCACATACATGGTGGGTCGGTTGTATCACCGTTTTGTGGATTGGGGGGTGCACATGCAATGGGTGGTCGGTTGTCTCCCCCTTCTGTGGATGGGGGTGCAAATTACAGGGGATGGGTCGGTGCTCCCTCTTTATTCTGGGGATGGGGGCTGCACATTTACATGGGGGGGTCTGTCTCCTCTTTCTTCTTTGATTGGGGGGTTGGATTGGTGTATTATCCCCAAGGGCCGGATACCCTAGGGCTGCACGGGAAGCTGATGAGATCCTCTTCTTGTGATGGACTGCTCTCAAGAAGTTACCAGAGAAGGGGCGGGATAAAAAATCATATAGGGAGGTGAGGGGTCCAGGACATAGGAGCGAGGCCTACAGGAGCTGGGAGCAGCAGTGACCTGTATTTCATGAGCAGATGAGAAGACCACTGCGTGTTCGTCAGTGGTGGGAGAGACTTGCACCCTCAGCTGGAATCGTGTGTGTGGCTGTGCCAGTTGAGATCAGTGCAGGAGGGGAATGACTCCTGCAGAACATCTCTGCAGCACCTGAGATCTGGGGCCTCCATGGTCTCACTCCTCATGCATCTTCTCATGTTTATGTTTAATTACTCCAAGGGGCTATGGGGACTAACAACACCAGCATCCGCTCCTATCATAAAAGCCTTAGCTTATCCCAGAGGACGAAGACTTAACCCCCCAATCATCTCCATCCAGGTGGCGGCTGAGGGGTGTGTGTTGGTTAGGCCTCCAGCCCATGGAATGAGGCCGCATGTGTGGAGGCTTGGAGGGCAGTGAACGTGACCTCTCCACTGGAGGATTGTTGATAGTCCTCACCGCCACAGGTGTCTCCTCCACCCAGGCCACAGCTGCGGGAAGGTGACCCAGGACCGGCGTGCGTTCTGGGAGACACCATCAGCCTGAGAAACACAGCACCAGGGAGAGATGCATGCTCTGCAGAGGATCACGCTACAAGCAAATGCGCGCTCACATGATATCACAAATCTCAGATAATCCCCAAATATGCGGGAGGGAGGAGGAAGAAGATGAAATGGACGATCCTCTCCAAGTCCAGAAATCCAGATTCTGACAACGACCCAAGATCTGAGCCAACAAGACATGATATCCTCACCGGAATCACATGGAGGAGGGGGTCATGAAGATCGGTAAATTAGAGGGCACCAAGGAGTACAGCCCAGCATTTCCATGCCTATGAAGCCTCGGCAGTAGCTTGTCTGATGGTGAGCTTTTCGGGCTCTCAGGTAATGGGGAAGCTGACTCTCTACAAGGCGGTTGGGGAGGCCCTGACTCTGCGTGGGGTGAGGCGGTTGGGGGAGGCCCTGACCTCCGGGCGGTTGGGCAGGCCCTGACTCTCGGGCGGTTGGGCAGGCCCTGACTTCTGGGCGGTTGGGTCAGGCCTGACTCTCGGGCGGTGGGGCAGGCCCTGACTCCTCAGCGGTTGGCAGGCCCTGACTCTGGGCGGTTGGGAGGCCCTGACTTCTCGGGCGGTGGGGCAGGCCTGACTCTCGGGCGGTTGGCAGGCCTGACTCCGGGCGGTGGCGGCCCTGACTCTGGGCGGTTGGGCGGCCTGACTCTCGGGGGTTGGGCAGGCCCTGACTCTCGGGCGGTTGGGCAGGCCCTGACTCTCGGGCGGTTGGGCAGGCCCTGACTCTCGGGCGGTTGGGCAGGCCCTGACTCTCGGGCGGTTGGGCAGGCCCTGACTCTCGGGCGGTTGGGCAGGCCATATAATGAGGATGGAAGAGATGAGAGCTATGGAGGGTTTGGCAGACTTTCAGATTTCTGGAGTCAGCACCATTTGGTCCCCCTAGATTGACTTCCATAGTTCTTCGGAGTTTGCTTCTTGGTTAACGGGATGATGACCCTTCCTTCGTCTCTGCCTACCTGGCCGGACTTGTGCGGTGGACAACTTTACTTTCATTCTTCTCCCCCCTTCCACTACATGTTCTACCCCCTTCCCTCCAGCATTCCCTATTATGTCCCTCCTTCCACCTTTCTAGTGTGATAAGTGGGGTTTACTGTATGTTATTCAATAGGCTTAGACTCCAATATCTCGGGTTTGGTTACTTATAGTGGGCGATGCCTCATATCTCTGTTTCATCTTTTGACCTACAAAATGCAGAGCTCCCCCTATATGATTTACTTTAACTACTGAGTCAATGTGTATGGGGATTCTGGAGGGTGTGTAGTTTATAGACCCCAGCATCGCCCCCACCAGGCTGATATCAGTGGCCATGGATATTGTATCTTGGGGAGGCCAGTGTCAGGTCGGGCCTCGCCTGATCCCTGTGACATAACTTGTTCACACAGCTCCACGTGGTAAACATCCAGTCACAGCCGTGAATCAGAGCCGTAAACTCGGCCAAAAACCTTTCATTAACGGTTTATAGGGTGTTCCGGATGTTGTGATGAGGTATTCATGAGCCTGATAATCTAACATATAAGATCCCCCATCCCCCACCATGGGGTGACCCGTCATGAGGTCACCAGCTCCACCATCATCATGGTCATATCTCCATCTACTGATAACACTAAAGTCCTCCTCCTCCATAGAATACATGTCCCCCTAACATCACCAAGTCATCTCCTGTTACTTCTGCTCTCCTCCACTTTCATGCAGTGTGTGTAGTAAAGATGGTGTGTGGTAGGTGTCCTGCCCTCCCCCCCCCCCCCCCCCCCCCCCCCCCCCCCCCCCCCCCCCCCCCCCACTTCACAACAAGACCACTAAAACCACCCCACCTCTTATCATACCCCAGAACTTCACATTCATACATAACAGAGCACCCATCACCATCTTATTGTCATGTTATTACTTTAGCTCCCTCCTCCCTGGACACAACAAGCGCAATCCTCCACCCTGAGCTGACGAGATGATGCTCTAGGTGGTATAAAGATGGAAGATTGGAAAGTTTATTACTTGGGGGTATGACATAGTAGCTACATGCGGAAGTGGTTCATTATTCGTTGGGGGTTTATGACATAGTGACGATGGGGGGTGGTTCTAGGGTATGCATATGTACAGTGGGGTTTTAGCTGGGATGACGGTGAGGTGGGTATCATTAGTGTATGATACTGATACGATTGGTCGCTAGGGGGATGAAAGTACATGCGATTCATCATAGTTGGGTGCTGGCGCATGAGTGATCGTTGGTTGGTGATACGATGGTGGGTAATCATTAGTTGGGGGTATGACTAGTGATACGATGGTGGGTGGTACAATAGTTGGGGTATGACATTGGATACAATGCGCAGTGGTCTCATAGTTGGGTTGACAGACTGGTGGCTCAGAGTTGGTATGACGTATACATGGTGGTATCAATGTGCAATGATAATGCGAGTGGTCATACTAGTCTCTTACGTATTTGTGTTTTTTCTCCCCCTTCTTATCGCTGTGTCTTCTTTTAGTTCTTCCCTATACCTGTTGCCTTCCCTTATCTCCCTTCCTTCATACCTGCACACTTGGTTCTTTTCTCTACTTCGCCTCCCCTCCTACTTGTTTCCCTGTTCCTTGCTTTTTCTCTCCTAGTTTGTTCGTCAATTCCCCTCTTACTATTCATCTTCCCTGTCCCTCTCAGTTTACCTGCCCCCATCTTCTCCCTACCTCCGCAGTCTCCCCCATATCCGTTCTTTAACCTCTGCTTCCTCATTCTTCTTTTTGATCCTTACCCTTTTAGTTTGATAATCTGCCTCACCTGCGCCGCTTATTCGCCATTGTATCTTTTTCCCTTTGTTGTTCATCGCTCATCATCTTTTTTCATCCCAGTCATTCCGTTTCAGTTTTTATTTGCAATTGTACTTTATGCTTTATGGCATCTTGTTGGGGGTTAGGTTCACACGTGATAAAGCCTGCGATTCCCTGTCTTCATTAGCCCCTTGGGGTCACTTGATTCTTCCTATTCACATTCTGGTGTCCCTCATATCATGGGTATGACATAGTGATACAAGGATGGCATGGGGGGTAGGAATGGTCAATGCGGATGTCATAGTAGTTTGGGTATTATGACGTGATTAGAGGTGGGCTAATAATTAGTGTGGGGTATGACATAGTGATACAATGACGAGTAGGTCATCTAGGTTGGGTAGAATGAGGTGATAAGAGGGGTGGGGGTCACATAGGGTGGGGCCAGTATTATGGACTAGTGGATACAATGGAGTGGTCATCATTAGTTGGGGGTATGACATAGTGATACAATGCGAGTGGTCATTATTAGTTTGGGTATGACGTGATACGATGGTGGGTAATCATTAGTTGGGGGTATGACATAGTGATACAATGCGAGTGGTCATCATTAGTTGGGGGTATATGACAATAGTGATTCGTGGTGGGTGGGTCATCATTAGTTGGGGGTATGACATAGTGATAGATGGTGGGTGGCTAATCATTAGTTGGGGGTATGACATAGTGATACGATGGTGGGGTGGTCATCATTAGTTGTGGGTATGCTCTCCTAACTCAATGTTTGACCTGTTTTTAGGGATGACCATCATGTCCGACCTCTGTTACTGTATAATGTAGACCCTACACACACGCCATCAGTCACATCCGCAGCACCTCGACATGACAGATGGAAATTGCTGGGACAAGCTGAGGAGATACTAGACAATCGATAGAGGAACCATAAAACCACACCCAGGAGACACCCATTCCCATCATCTCCTCGCATTCCAGTCTACAGATGTTAGCTGCACCTCCAGGGTCTTGTGTCCTTCCCCGTCACTGGAGAAGTCAGGTTCTCCTTAGTCTCAGCATTTCATGTTTTCACACTTAGAGAAGATTAATAACCATGTCAGACTCCTGGATGGACACAGGACACCTCTACAGATTCATTGGAGGGTCTAGACTGTCCATCCTTCCGCAGACTGTCTCTCATGGAGTCGGTGTATTCTCCTCCACAACATCCAGAAGCAGGTAGGATTACAGGAATGGCTCCACAGCAGTCTCTATATGACATAACCCCCAATGACTGTCACTTTGAGAATGATGGCTGTCTCCTTATAATGGAATGTCTCTCTTAAAGGTAGCAAAACCACAAAAAACGTCTCTTTTAGAGTTCTCGACAGGCTGCCCATGGACAGTGTATCCCGAGGCTCCAGAGCATCTGAAGGATGGAGTCAGACTCTAATTCTATCTATAATGAGACATCTTTCTTTGTATCCGTGGCTGCTGTCTCTTGTGGAAGCCTAAAAGCATCTTCTCAGGTTGGAGTGTCTCTCAGAGTCTCACTCTATTGCTTGGAGCTCGGCTCTTCAGTAAAGGTTGCACCATATCTGACAGGGTCTCTCTATTGGATGCAAAGTATCTCACCAGGAAGGAAGCCCTCTGCCCATCTTACTTTGGGATGTAGAGTGTCTCCCCGAGGAGTGTAGACATCGATGAAAGGCTCCCTTCTGGGATGGAGAGGCTCAGTGACGTGTATAACTAACTGTGATTGAGTGCCTCTGGCTGTCTCCTTCCTTGTGATTGAGTGCCTCTGGCTGTCTCGCACCTTGTGATGGAGTGCTCTCGTAACTTCGCTCGCCTTGGATGGAAATTTGCTGTTGCTCGGACTTGCTTTCTCGTCTGTTGTGTAGCACTTCGGCTTCATCGTCTGTGTTGGAGCACTTTTGGCTGTCTCGCTCGGTTGTGTGGAGCACTTCGGGCGTCCGCTCTGTGTGATGAGCATTCTGGCTGTTCGCTCTGGTGTGATGAGCACTTCTGCTGTCTCGCTATGGTGTGATGGCACTTCGGCATGTCCAGCTACTGGATGGAGCACTTCTCTGCTGCTCTGGATCATTCTGCTCGATCGTGTGATGGAGCATCTCTGCTTCTCGGACTGGTGCTTCGCTCTGTGTGATGGAGCACTTCTGGCTGTCTCGCTCTGTGTGATGGGAGCACTTCGGGGTCTCGCTCTGTGTGATGGAGCACTTCTGGCTGTCTCGCTCTGTGTGATGGAGCACTTTGGCTGTCTCGCTCTGTGTGATGGAGCACTTCTGGCTGGTCCTGCATCTGTGATGGAGCATTCGGCTGTCTCGCTCTGTTGATGGAAGCACTTCTGGCTGTCTCGGTTGCAATAGTTCTGTCTGTGGATGGAGCACTTCTGGCTGTCTCGCTCTGTGTGACGGAGCACCTCTGGCTGTCTCGCTCTATGTGATGTTTCTGGAGGACCGTCTGGTATTGTGGAGGAGTCCGTGGGACCGGTTACTCTTGTAGTAGTGGGCGGGGATCCATTGACTGATAATCTATATTTATATAGAGAGCCTGTTATTCCTGTCCAGCAGCAGGCTCCGCCCTCTTGACTGTCTCACATACATTATCCTCATGCTTCCTGATAGATGCATCTGTGGGCGTCTATCTAATTAACAGCAATTAACTGCACGTAAGACAAGTTCTACAAGAATTACTAACTATAAAAGTCATGGATTCACACTGCGGTCTTAGGAAAATGTCTATCATAGGAGACAAACGAGAGACGTCCCTAAAGCAGAGAAAACCCTGCAACAGAGGAAGAGGAGAGCTCACTAATATCCACTGCAGGTTGCTCGTCACGCAGTAGAAACCACACAGCAGCAGCAGGATGTATTACTGAGGAGGGATCAGGGAGGAGGAGCGCAGGATGGTAGTACTGAGGAGGGATCAGAGGAGCAGCACAGGTTGATATACTGAGGAGGGATCAGGAGGAGCAGCAGGATGGTATTACTGAGGAGGGATCAGGGAGGAGGAGCCAGCAGGGATCGGATATAACTGAGGATGGATCAGGAGGAGCAGCAGGATGACATTTACTGAGGAGAGAACAGGAGCAGTAGATGGTACTTATGGAGGAGGGTTCAGGAGCAGCAGCGGATGACATTATATGAGAGGGATTAGCAGCAACAGGATGAATTACTGAGGAGAGAACAGGAGGAGCAGCAGGATGGTATTACTGAGGGAGGATCAGGAGGAGCAGACAGGATGGTATACTGAGGAGGGATCAGGAGGAGCAGAGGATGGTATTACTGGAGGATGGATCAGGAAGCAGCAGCAGGATGGTATTTACTGAGGATGGAATAGGAGCAGCAGCAGGATGGTATAATGAGGAGGGATCAGGAGCAGCAGCAGGATGGTATAACTGAGGATGGATCAGGAGGAAGCAGAGGATGGTATAACTGAGGAGGGATCAGGAGGAGCAGCAGGATGACATTAATGGGAGAGGCGAACAGGGCAGTCAGAATGGTATTACTGAGGAGGGATCAGGAGCAGCCGCAGTGAGGACATTACTGAGGAGGGATTAGCAGCGAACAGGGATGAAATTATGATGGAGAGAACAGGAGGAGCAGCAGGGCCGGGAAGGAGATGGGATTACTGAGGAGGGATCAGGAGGAGCAGCAGAGCAGGATGGATTAGAGGGGGATCAGGAGGAGGAGCAGATGGTATTAGTGAGGAGGATAGGAGGAGAAGTAGAGGAGCAGTGATGGTATTACTAAGGAGGGATCGGAGGAGCAGCAGGATGGTATTAGAGGAGGGATCAGGAGAGAAGCGGATGGTATTACTGAGGAGGGATCAGGAGGAGCAGTCGGATGGTATTATGAGGAGGGTCAGAGCACGCCAGGAGGTATTCTGAGGATGGATCAGAAGGAGCAGGATGGTATTACTGAGAGGGGATCAAGGAGGAGCAGCAGTCCCGCAGGATGGTATTACTGAGAAGGATAGGAGGAGCAGAAGGATGGATTATGAGGAGGATCAGGGCAGAAGCAGGATGGTATTACTGAGGAGAGAAACACAGGTCGGAGCAGCCGGTGGTATTACATGCAGAGGGATCAGGATGAGAAGCAGGAGTGTAGTAACTGAGGGGGATCAGGAGGAGGAGCAGGATGGTACTTACTGAGGAGCGATCAGGAGGAGAAGCAGGATGGTATTACTGGGGGGATCAGGAGACAGCAGAATGGTATTACTAAGGAAGGATCAGGAGAAGCAGCCAGGATGGTAATACGAGAGGGATCAGGATGAGAAGCAGGATGGATACTAGGAGTGATTAGGAGAGCAGCAGGATGGTATTACGGAGGAGGGATCAGGATGAGAAGCAGGATGGTTATTACTTGAGGAGAGATCAGGAGGAGCAGGCAGGATGGTTTTACTGAGGAGTGATTAGGAGGAGTAGCAGCGGATGGGATGTCTTGAGGAGGGATCAGGAGGAACAGCAGGATGGTATTACTGAGGAGGGATCAGAGGAGCAGCAGGAGTGAGATAACTGAGGACGGATAGGGAGAGCGCAGATGACATTACTGAGGAGGGATCAGGAGCAGCGCAGGATGGATTACTGAGAGGGTAAGGAGGAGCAGGCGGCAGGATGGTATTACTGAGGAGGGATAAGGAGGAGCAGCGGGTGGTATTACTGAGGAGGGATCAGGAGAGCAGAGGAGATGGTATTACTGAGGAGGGATAAGGAGGAAGAGCAGGGATGGTATTACTGAGGAGGATAAGGAGGAGCAAGGGGCTGGTATTACTTGAGGAGGGATCAGGGGAGCCAGCGGATGGTATTACGAGGAGGGATCAGGAGGAGGAGCAGGATGGTATTACTGAGGAGGGATCAGGAGGAGGAACAGCAGGATGGTATTACTGAGGAGGGATCAGGAGGAGCAGCAGGATGGTATTACTGAGGAGGGATCAGGAGGAACAGCAGGATGGTATTACTGAGGAGGGATCAGAGGAGAGCAGCAGGATGATATAACTGAGGGGGATCAGGAGGAGGACAGCAAGGATGACATAACTGCAGGAGGGATCAGGAGCGCAGCAGGATGGTATTACTGAGGAGGGATAAGGAGGCAGCAGGCAGGATGGGATTTACTGAGGAGGGATAAGGAGGAGCAGCAGGATGGTATTACTGAGGATGGGATCAGGAGGAGCAGCAGGATGGTATTACTGAGGAGGATAAGGAGGAGCAGCAGGATGGTATTACTGACGGAGGGATCAGGAGGAGCCAGCAGGGATGGTATTACTGAGGAGGGATCAGGAGGGCAGCAGGATGGTTATGAGGAGGGATCAGGAGGAGGAGCAGGATGGTATACGAGGAGGGATCAGGAGAGCGGATGGTATACTGAGGAGGATCAGGGGAGGAGCAGGATGGTATACTGAGGAGGGATCAGGAGGAGGAGCAGGATGGAATTACTGAGGAGGGATCAGAGTAGAGAGAGATGGATTACTGAGGAGGACAGGCCGAAGCAGAGATGACTTACTGAGGAGGATCAGGAGCAGCAGCAGGGATGAGTAATGAGGAGGATCAGGAAGCAGCAGCAGGATGGTTTACTGAGGGAGGGATCAGGAGGAGCAGCAGGATGGATATGAGGAGGATAGGAGGAGCAGCAGGATGACATAAACTGAGGAGGGATCAGAGGACGCAGCAAGATGACATAAACTGAGGAGGGATAGGCAGAGCGCAGGAGACATACTGAGAGGGACTTTTTTCAGGAGCATAGCAGTGATTCTGAGGCGGATAAGGAGGAGTCAGCGGATGGTCTTACATCGAGGAGGGATAAGGAGGGAGCAGCCGCGGGATGGTATTACTGAGGAGGGATAAGGAGGAGCAGTGGGATGGGNNTATTACTGAGGAGGGATCAGGAGGAGCAGCAGGATGGTATTACTGAGAAGGGATCAAGAGGAGCAGTATGGTATTACTGAGGAGGGATCAGGAGGAGGAGCAGGATGGTATTACTAAGGATGGATAAGGAGGAGCAGCAGGATGGTATTACTGAGGAGGGATCAGGATGAGAAGCAGGATGGTATTACTGAGGAGTGATCAGGAGGAGCAGCAGGATGGTATTACCGAGGAGGGATCAGGAGCAGCAGCAGGATGGTATTACTGAGGATGGATCAGAAGGCAGCAGGATGGTATTACTGAGGAGGGATCAGAAGGAGCAGCAGTAGGATGGTATTACTGAGGAGGGATCCGGAGGAGCTACAGGATGGTATTACTGAGGAGGGATCAGGAGGAGCAGCAGCAGGATGGTATTACTGAGGAGGGATCAGGACATGCAGCAGGATAACATTACTGAGGAGGGATCAGGAGGAGCAGCAGGATGGTATTACTGAGGAGGGATCAGGAGCAGCAGCAGGATGACATTACTGAGGAGGGATCAGGAGGAGAAGCAGGATGGTATTACTGAGGAGGGATCAGGAGGAGCAGCAGCAGGATGACATTACTGAGGAGGGATCAGGAGGAGCAGCAGGATGGTATTACTGAGGATGGGTCAGGAGGAGCAGTAGGATGGTATTACTGAGGAGGGATCAGGAGGAGCAGCAGGATGGTATTACTGAGGAGGGATCAGGAGCAGCAGCAGGATTACATTACTGAGGAGGGATCAGGAGCAGCAGCAGGATGGTATTACTGAGGAGGGATCAGGAGGAGCAGAAGCAGGATGGTATTACTGAGGAGGGATCAGGGAAGGAGCAGCGGGATGACATTCCTGAGGAGGGATCAGGAGGAGCAGCGGGATGGTATTATTGAGGATGGATCAGGAGCAGCAGCAGGATGCTATTACTGAGGAGGGATCAGGAGGAGCAGCAGGATGGTATTACTGAGGGATCAGGAGGAGCAGCGGGATGGTATTACTGAGGATGGATCAGGAGCAGCAGCAGGAAGGTATTACTGAGGAGGGATCAGGAGGAGCAGCAGGATGGTATTACAGAGGAGGGATCAGGAGGAGGAGCAGGATGGTATTACTGAGGAGGGATCAGGAGGAGCAGCAGGATGGTATTACTGAGGATGGATCAGGAGGAGCAGCAGGATGGTATTACTGAGGAGGGATCAGGAGCAGCAGCAGGATGGTATTACTGAGGAGGGATGAGGAGGAGCAGAAGCAGGATGGTATTACTGAGGAGGGATGAGGAGGAGCAGCGGGATGGTATTACTGAGGAGGGATCAGGAGGAGCAGCAGGATGGTATTATGAATGGCTGCAGGAGCTTTACAGGTGCAGGAGACAGGACTGGGGGCATCGCTCACCTTGTCTTCTCCCAACAATCAGAAAGGAGATGCACCTCCTGCAGAATCTATCTATATAACCAGCATGGCATGGCGCTGACTCTAAGTACTGTCTCTTACTGGAGTGTCTACATCAATGATTCTTCTCCAAAGAAATTATAAAATTGCTTTATTCATAAAAGGGAATAAAATGATAAAATGAAGTCACTTACAATTCAGTGAAATTAGTCATGTCCTTGTGACGCGTTTCGGGGTCCTGCCGCTTTCTCAAAAACAAACGTACTGGTGTATGGGTTACAGACAGGCATATATAAAGGTACCCGGAGGCAGAGCAGGTCACATGACTTCAGTCACCTGAAGAAATGGAGACAACTATCCCCTATGGACAATTTAAACTAATTTGTCGCAATTGTTCAAATGACTCCGATTTTCTATCCCAAAGAAAGATCTTGAACAAAATAGGTTACCCTGGCCCCCGTCTAAGTGAGGCATGTGCGAGAGCCGCCTAGCACCCAGACACGAGTCATGGGAAGAATACTGAAGAAAGTTACTTACATTTTATTACCACATACTCAAACGAGCACTCAGATATTTTGGAAAAGCATTGGGGGATTCTCCTGAATGATCCTTACCTCACATATTGTGTCGATAAGACATATGTAATGTAATGCTTTATTTGTACTTTTGGACCCAATAAAAAGTTGTTTTAAAAAAAAAAAAAAAACATTCTGGAGAATATGCAAATTACCATTATAAAACCTGATGCAGGAGACTTTGTAACAATTAACATTTGTATCATTCTCAGAACTTCTGGCCATGACTGTAGATTTCTTTATAACCTTCCAGAGTTGATGGAGGAGACAAATGGCTTCTCTAGGATCACTGCTTTTGTCGCTCCCAGTGTTCCAGATCTGCAGCGGCCAGAACTTCTGCAGTTGTACAGGCAGTCTCACTGGCTGATCATCAATAACCCAGCACATGGCTGTATTCCTATGGAAGCACTGCATTTACACACTTCTGCATCTTGGCCTAATTTTCTGGCAATAAATAATGACCCGGTGGAAAATCTTGTGTGATGTTCCTCACCTGAGGTCAGATTCTAATGAGCTGATGTTTCCAGATAAAGGACATCTACCACCAGATTACGGGGGGTAGAGTGTCTTAAATAGGCTCCTTGTTATGTCTATCCCGGGAACATGGGAACAATGAGCGGCACCTCCCCCCGGGTACGTGGGCGCAGTTAGCGACGCCTCCCCATGGGAACGTGGGTGCAGTGAGCGGTGCCTCCCCTGGTACGCAAGCTCCACCATCTATACAAAAAGGCCTACAAGCAACAGCACGCGGCCTGGAAAATTGCCAGCTCCAGGACGGAGGAGCTCTTTGCTCATGGCCTCAGGTCACTGAGTCGTCGTACCTTGTTCTCCTGTAAGAAGCGCAGCTTGATGGTCACATCCCCTCTCAATTTCTCGTATTTGATGCGATGCGCCTGGAAGTTCTGCTGTGCCACCTCAATGCGGCAGAGTGTGGCTGCGTCACGTGGTCCCAAACTCAGCTCCTCTAAGTCAGCCCGATAGGCATCGTACTCCAACCTGCAGGGGAACATGAGCATCACTAACCACAGGCCCCCGAGCAGGTGGTCATTACACATCACCGTTACATCAGCGAGTACCTGGCCGTCTCGTACTGCTTCACCGTCATCAGCGTGTCCTCCATGGTTTTATTGATGAGGGTGTTGATGCTGGACACAAAGAAGTTGACGGCCCCCAGCAGGGTTTCTCCGTTCTTACATAGCAGCTTCTGGGTCTCGGCATTGTACCCAAACTCCTCCTAAAGGAGAGCGATAACGTGACAGGGGTGCTCCAGGGGAGACGTACAGGAATGGTGGGGGGGACATCCGGGTGGATTATCTGGGTCACTTACCTGCAGTTCTGGAGACTTCTGGCTCAGGTCAGAGAAGGCATCCCCCAGAGCCCTCTGTGTCTGCACCAGGTTGTAGAAATGGGCGGTCAGAGCTCTGGCCAGCTGCAGAACTCCCTCATATTTCCGCTTAGTGTCTCGGAGAAGTTCAATTTGGGTCTCCAGCTCCAAATCCACCGTACGAGACCCTCGGCCAAAGCGCTCAGAGATTAACTGTTTTGTGCACTGTGGGGAGAGATAGGCGATGGTCTGGTGGGACCAGTGTACAACAAGCAAAGTATAAGGGACACAGACTCATGGAGGAGGAGAGGAGTTGGGGCAGAGACCAGAGGAGGAGGGGAAGAGGAGAAGGGGCAGAGCCTGTCTCTCTCATTTCTGTTCCCCTCCTCATACTCCCCCCCATGTCATCCTGTCCTGCCGCTCCATCTTCTTCCTGCACCATCTACTCCGTCTTCTCTCTCTTCTTCCCTCCTCACTCATCCTTCCCCTCTCCGTCTTCTCTCCTGCACCATTCTCCTCTCCTTCTTCTTCTCGTCTTTCCCTCCTCACTCATCCTTTCCCCTCCCCCCCCCTCCATTCTGCTCTCCGGCACCATTACTTTACTCCTCTTCTTCTCTTACTGCCCTCCCACCTCATCCTTTGGGTCCCTTTTTTCCTCTCCCATCTTCTTCCTGCACCACCATTATCACTCCTTCTTCTTTCTCTTATACACTCCCACTGTTCCTCCTTCCTGACTCTCCCACTATACGCTTCCTGAACCATCTAGATTAACCTGAGACCTTCTATTAAATACCCCTTTCCTCCTTCTGCATCTCCTTCTCTATCCCTCCTCACTCACTCCCTTCCTGCTCCTCATCATCTTCTTCCTGCACGCAAGCCATTACTCCATCACTCCTTCTTCTCTCTCTTCTACCCCCTCACCTCAATCCTTCCCCCTCTCCATTTCGGGTTTGTTCCTGCAACACTCCCTCTTCTTCTCTTCTTCCCCTCCCTCACCAATCATCCTTCCCCCTCTCCCATCGTCTTCCGATCTTCTTCGGCCACCATTTACTACTCCTTCTTCTTCTCTTCTTCCTCCCTCACTCAGCTTTCCCCTCGTCCATCTTCATTCCTTGCACCATTACTCCTCTCCTTCTTCGCTCTTCCTATTTCCCTCCTCACTCATCCTTCCTCCTCTCCATCCTTCTTTCCGGACGCATTACTCCTTCTTCTTCTCTTATACACCACTCCTGTCACTCATCCTTCCTGGCTCTCCATCTTCTTCTTCTTTCCTGCATGCACCCATTCCTACTACTATCTCTTCCTCTCTCCCTCCTCGCCCTCTCTTCCTCTTCTCTCCATCCTTCTTCCTGCAAACCTTTACACTCCCTTCTTCTCTTCTACCCCCTCCTCACCACCCCTTTCCTGCCCTCCATCTTTTCCTTTTCCTGCACCATTACTCCTTCTCGTCTTTGCTCTTCTACCCCTCCTCCTCATCCTTCCCCTCTCCATCTTCTTCCTGCACGTTTCTGCCTGCAGTTACCCTTCTTCGTTCGCTTCTATACCCTCCTCAACTCATCCTTTTTGTTGGCCTGCTCTCCATCTTCTTCCTGCATCCCATGGTACGCTCTTCGCCCTCTCTGCTTCTCTTCTTCCCGTCCTCCACTCCATCCTTTCCTGCCTCCATCTTCTTCCTAGCACCCTTACGTGGGGTGGGTCCTTCTTCTTCTCTTGCCACCACTCCTCACTCATCCTTCCCTGCTCCTCCATCTTCTTTCCTGCCCTTCTTCTCCTTATATCTCTCCTTCTCTTCCCTCCTCACTCTCCTTCCCCCCTCTCCATCTTCTTCCTGCAACCATTCTTTTTCCTTCTTTCTGCTCTTCTTCCCTCCTCACGTCATCCATTGTCCCCCTCCATCTCTTCCGGCCACCATTACTTCCTTCTTCGTCTCTTTAACCCTCCTCACTCTCCTATCCTAGCTCTCCATCTTCTTTACTCCTGAGCACATTACTTACTCCTTCTTCTTCTCTTCCCTCCTCATCTCCTTCCGGCTCTCCATCTTCTCCTGCATCCTGCACCATTATCTTCTTATACTCCTTCTTCTTCTCTCTACCTCCGCCGCCTCATCCGTCCTTCTCCCTCTGTTCTTCCTGACCATTCAATACTCCTTCTTCTGTCTTTGCTACCTACCGTCCGCTCCCTCACTCATCCTCCTAGCTCTCATCTTCTTCCTCGCACCATTATTCTCCTTCTTCTTTCTCTCTCTACCCTCCTCACACATCATCCTTCCCCCTCTCCCAGCTTCTTCTGCACCATTACTCCTCTTCCTTTACTTCTCAACTCTATCTCCACCATTACTCCTTCTTCTTTCCCTTCATTCCCCTTACTCATTCACACTCCCCTTCCTTCCCATCTACACATCTGTTCTCTCTGTCTTGCTGTCTCTCAATGTTTCCACTTATCCATCTTCAAACCATGCTCCTCCTGTCCATATTTCCACTCTCCTCCCTTGTTCTTATCTCATTGTCCTCCACACCTCTGTAGAGGCTCATACCTTGAGTTGTAACCTTCCCAACCTCAACTCATACGCCTGCACCAGCCCGTCCGGCCAGCCTGCATGACCTAGCCATCAGTGACGGAGCACTCAGGTACAGGTTGGTATGTGTAGCAGTTGTAGAGCGCTGTTTGTAAGACGCAATGCATGTAACGCCCGGTGGTGCGTGCCGTGGCGGGGTTCGGGTTATCATAGGATTCAGCCCCCCGACATTCCTGGACAACCCACCACACAACTCTTTCATCCTCTCCAGTTTTGATAGTAGCTTAAGTAATTCTAGTTTATGAGGGCGTGAAACACTGAAGTGTTTCGGTTCCCTCATAAGGTTCTTCCACTGATGACCCATCTACTGATGGGTATCTCCCATCCAGCACCATTTCTGGGTGTCCCCATTGATTGGTGACTATGTGCGTCCGTATCTTCTCCTGGGCCGGATAGATGACGCCTAGTTCATAGCACTTTGCTAGGGGAATGAAGTGAGTTTCAACGTGATTAACTCACAGATAGGGTGGGTGTACCTGCTGCCTCGTGATTTTACAGACTGACCTCATAGGAATTGGAGTGTAATGAGTGGAGTGTACAATTCACCTTCTGACTAGTAAAATGACTTGGGCTGTCTCTTCTTCCAGGGTCCCATGTCTCAAGCCGTCCTCACACTCTTCACTCACAGGCGGAGAAATGTCTCTAGGTTAGCAGTGGGAATTTTCGACATGGTGAAAAAGTGTGGGATCACACATATAAGTAAGAAAGATCTCATGTCTCCCCGCTCCTTGCGTGCGGGGGACGTGACAGGCATCCACTTCTCTGTTCTCTCCTCTGGCCTACCGTGGCCCACAACGCACAACTCTGCTGTCCTCGGCCAGCCACTTGCTCCGTCTTCCTCTGCCGTCCCAGCTTGCCTCCGACTAGTAAAACCGCTGCCGTCCCAGCTCGTCTCCGCGGACTCCTCCTGCCTCCCAGCTTGCTCCTCGTCCCTCCGATCCCAGCTTGCTCTCTGTCCTCTGTCTTCCGTCCCAGCTGCTCCTCTGTCCTCTCCCTCACATCTTGCGCCGCTGTCCTCTCTCCTCACAGCGGGGCTTGCGCCTCTGCTCTCTGCCCTCACCGTCCATCCCTCTGGCCTACTACTCGTCCACATATGCTCTCTGTCCTCTGCCTGCCTGTCACAGCTTGCTCTCTTGGTCCTCTGAACTCTGCGTCACAGCTTGCCCTCTGTCCCTCCTGCGTCACAGCTTGCTCCTCTGTCCTCTGCCGTCACAAACCAGCTTCTCCTCTGTCCTCTGCCGTCACCACACTTGCCTCCTCTGTCCTCTGCCGTCACATCTTGCTCCTCTGTCCTCGCTCTTCCGTCAACAGCTTTTTTTTGGGGGGGCCTTCCCTCTGTCTCTGCTGCCGCACAGCCTGCTATCCTGCTGTCCCTCTGCCTTCACAGCTTGCTCCATCTGTCCCTCTGTCCTCTGCCCTCACAGCCTTGCTCCTCATGGCCCTCTGCACCTGCACCCTCTCCTCTTCTATCCTCCTCCTGCCTCGCCCCCTCTCCTCTTCTATTTCCTCCTCCTGGCCCTGCCCACTCTCGTCTTCTATTCTCCTTCCGTGGACTCTGCCCTCCCCCTCTCCTCTTCTTTTCCTCCTCCTGGCCTCTGCCCCCTCTCCTCTTCTATTCCTCTCCCTGGCCTCTGCCCCCTCTCCCCTTCTATTCTCCCTCCCTTGCCTCTGCCCCCTCTCCTCTTCTATTCCTCCTCCTGGCCTCTGCCCCCCCTCCTCTTCTTGCCTCCTCCCTGGCTCCTGCCCCCTCTGCCTCTTTCTTCCTCCTCCGGCTCTGCCCCTCTCTCTCTTCTATTCTCCCCTCCCATGCCTCTGCCCCCTCTCCTCTTCTATTCCTCCTCCATGCCTCTGCCCCCTCTCCTCTTCTATTCCTCCTCCATGCCTCTGCCCCTTCTCCTCTTCTATTCCTCCTCCTGCCCTCTCTGCCCCTCTCCCGCTTCCCCTCCGCCTCGGCCTCTGCCCCCCTCTCCTCTTCCCCTCCTCCCTCCTGTCCCTCCTGCCCCTCTCCCCTCTTCCCCCTCCCTCTGCCTCTGCCCCCTCTCCTCTTCCCCTCCTCCTCTGCCCGCTGCCCCCTCACTCCTCTTCCCCTCCTCCTCTGGCCTTTTTTTTTTTCTTTTTTCCGTGTTTTTATGTTTTTTGCTTTTTTTACCCTTTTTTTGTTTTTGTTTTCCCCCCCCCCCCGCCCCCCACTCCCCCGTTTTTTTTTTTTTGTTTTTTTTTTTGTATCGTTTGTTTGTTTTTTTTTTTTGCTTTTGGTTGTGGGGGTGGTGGGGCGCGTTTGGTTCCCCCCCCCCCCCCCCACCCCACCCCCCACCCCCCCCCCGCCCCCCCCACCCCCCCCCCCCACCCCCCCCTCCCCCCGAGCCCCCGCCCCCCCCACCTACCCCGGACCCTCCCCCCCCCCCCCCCCGATCCCCCCCCCCCCCCCCCCCCCCCCCCCCCCCCCGCCCCCCCCCCCCCCCCCCCCCCCCCCCCCCCCCCTCCCCCCCCCCCCCCCCCCCCCCCCCCCACCCCCCCGCCCCCCCCCCCCTCCCCCCCCCCCCCCCCCCCCCCCCCCTTCTTTTTTCTTTTGATTCTTTTGTGTCTATTTTTTTTTTTTTTTTTTTTATTTGTGTTAGGTGTTTTTTATTTTTTTTGCCGGTCCCCCGGCCCGCGCCCACCGCCCCCCCCCCCCCCCCCCCCCCCCCCCCGCCCCCCCCCACCCCCCGACGCCCCCCCCCTCCCACGCCGCACCCCCCCCCGCCTCCCGCCCCCCTCCCCAGTCCACCCCCCCCCCCCACCCCCCCCCCCCCCCCGCGCACATCCCCCCCCCGATCCTCCTTCCCCTCCTCCTTCTGTCTCTGCCCCAACTCCTCTTCCCCTCCTCCTCTGGTCTCTGCCCCCTCTCTCTCCTCTTCTCTTCTTCCCCTCCTCCCTGGGACAGAGGAGCAAGCTGTGACGGCAGAGGACAGAGGAGCAAGCTGTGAGGGCAGAGGACAGAGGAGCAAGCTGTGAGGGCAGAGGACAGAGGAGCAAGCTGTGAGGGCAGAGGACAGAGGAGCAAGCTGGGACGGCAGAGGACAGAGGAGCAAGCTGGGACGGCAGAGGACAGCAGAGTTGTGCGTTGTGGGCAGAGGCCAGAGGAAGAGAACAGAGAAGTTGGATGCCTGCTACGTAGGCAGAGGGGGGAGACATGAGATCTTTCTTACTTTATATGTGTTGATCCCCCACTTTTTCACCATGTCAAACTTCTCCACTGCTAACCCTCGAGACATCTCCTCAGACGTGAGTGAAGAGTGTGAGGACGGCTGAGACATGGACCCTGGAAGAGACAGCCCAAAGTCATTTACTAGTCAAGAAGGTCCAATTATCATCACTATTACACTCAATATCCTCTGAGGTCAGTCTGGTAAATAAGAGGCTGTAAGGTCACCACCTTCATCTTGTAGTATCACGTTTAACCTCTTATTCCCCTAGCAAAGTGCTATGAACTCAGGCGTCATCTATCCGGCCAGGAGAAGATACGGGACCACATAAGATCACCAATCACTGGGGACACCCAGAAATGGTGCTGAATTGGAGCTACCACTCAGTATTATGGGTCATCAGTGGACAAACCTTATGATGGAACCACAATACTTCATGTGTTTCACCCCTCATATAACTAGAATCTACAAGCTACTATCAAACTGGAGAGGATGAAAGATCTGTGGGTGTCTAGTAATGTCGGGGGCTCTAATCCTATGATAACAAGTGTGCACAGGGCTACAGCATGCGTCTACAACAGCGCTCTACAAATGCCTACACATACCCAACCTTTACCTGCGTCTCCGTCATGATTGGCTATCCTGCAGGCTGCCGACGGGCTGGGAGCTATGAGTAGAGGTTTGGGAAGGTTACAACTAAGGGTCTGAGCCTCTACAGATGTGAGGACAATGAGAAAGAACAAGGGAGGGAGAGGGAAATATGGAAGGAGGAATGGTTGAAGATGGATAAAGTGTGAAACATTGAAGATGACAGGCAAGACCAAGAGAACAGATGTGTAGATGGGAAGGAAGGGGAGTGTGAATGAGTAAGGGGGATGAAGGGAAAGAAGAAGGAGTAATGGTGAGATAAGAGTTGAGAAGATAAGGAAGAAGTAATGGTGCAGGAAGAAGATGGAGAGGGGAAGGATGAGTGAGGAGGGTAGAAGAGAAGAAGAAGGAATAATGGTGCAGGAAGAAGATGAAGAGCAGGAAGGATGAGTGAGGAGGGTAGAAGAGAAGAAGAAGGAGTAATGGTGCAGGAAGAAGATGGAGAGCAGGAAGGATGAGTGAGGAGGGTAGAAGAGAAGAAGAAGGAGTAATGGTGCAGGAAGAAGATGGAGAGCAGGAAGGATGAGTGAGGAGGGAAGAAGAGAAGAAGAAATGATTAACAGTTTGAGGAAGTGAACAGTAAGAAGGAGAAGATTAATGGAGTAAGAATGATGAAAGAAGAGCAGAGCAAAGATGACATGAAAGAAGCAGTAATTGTGCAAGAATAGTGGGAAGGATGAGTGAAGAAGTTAGAAGTAATGGAGTTAATAAGGGGAAGAAGAACAGAGGACAATGTAATGATAAGGGTAGAGGCAGGAAACAGAATGGAAGAAGATTAGTGAATTACAGAAGAATCCCCTCACAAGTCCTCCATGTGGCTGGTATTACCCCCATATTCCTGACCCATATCGCTAACCACTAGAAGATTCAGGCACAACCCATTCAGAGACGTAACCCTCTACCCTGTGTGACCCACATCGATGAGTTCACCTGACACTAACAGGAAGACAACACAACCTGATGACCTCCTTCATAGCTCATGAATTCATCCAGGTCACCAGCCTCTACAGTATAGAGAATATATACACCCTCCAAAAGAGGCACTACAACTACTGAGCCCAGGAGAACCTGCCTCCATGGGTTATCATACCCCTCTCCTACTGACTGTATATAACTGCACATACAGTATACAGCACAAGACACCTAAGGGTGGCAATAAATCACGAGAAGGGGCTGAAGATGCAATTGTTTGCAAAAACCTGCTGCACCAACCTGATGGTCCATCAGGAGTCTAATCTAGTCTCTAAACTTCAGGTCCTGGACCGACCAGTGAAGGGGACATTTCGCCATCTGCCAAGGTTACAATAACCTGGCCTACAGGAGTCTATGTGCTAAGGATGCGTTTTGTGGCTCATCTGACGAGGGAGCAAAGCTTTAGATGTGCCACATGTTTTACTCAATGTTACAGACAGGTGAGCTCTGGTTGTGGCTTTAATACAAGACACGAAAGAAATCAACACTCCAGGGTCAAGGTTGTAAAACATATCATGAAGCAGCAGCGAGGCGACAGGCAGTATAGACCCCAGAGAGGAGAACGCCAAATCCACCTTCCAGGCTCAGGCCACAAATAATTTATAGGACAGGACCCCACCAAAAGAACTAGGGTCCTCCCGACGCCTCCTCACTGAACGATTACAAGTAGGAGGAGTGAGGAGGGGTATAATGTGTAGCAACACAACCCTCATAGCCCAATGGACTCATGGAGAACGGGTACAGCCCTGAAAGTGGATGTTGGGTCTCAATTCTTAAGATAGTGAAGAACCTCTCTAAGGTAAAGGATGTGAGAAAACAAAACCAATGGAAAATCCTGGATTTGGAGAAAAGGTGCAATAAGGAGTCGGCAGTGATAGCAGCAGAGGGAAAGGGTTAATAGTGGCCATTACCAAAAGGTCAAATTACAGTAGATAGTCCCAACTGGTGAGGTCCCATGCAGAAAGCCCACCAGAGACATGCGGAGGTTATGTATACAGAAAGTGACCTTGTCCCTCTGTACTCAGGAAACGCACTCCAAGGTAGTTGGGGTTAAACTGCACCGCAGGTCCTAAACGAAACCAGACAGCAGAAACCATGAGCAGGAAGTCCATAGATCGTAAGAATTACAGGAATCGGGACAATCTATACCATATAACATCACCAGACCCTTACAGAGAGGAACAAGCTACATGTAAGACCCCACAGGATAGATGACCCTGCTTCATCCATCAATCAAGAACTGCTCGAGGGTCCCACAAGTGGGAGAAAAGCAAAACGTAATATGGTGACCCCCATCACTAGAACAGGACACCATCACCTCTACACTCTCCATCATGGAGACCTCCATTACTACCCATCACTAGAACAGGACACCATCACCTCTCATCATGGAGACCTCCATTACTACCCATCACTAGAACAGTACACCATAACCTCTACTCTCTCCATCATGGAGACCTCCATTACTACCCATCACTAAAACAGGACACCATCACCTCTACTCTCTCCATCATGGAGACCTCCATTACTACCCCATCACTAGAACAGTACACCATCACCTCTACTACTCTCCATCATGGAGACCTCCCATTACTACCCATCACTAAAACATTACCCATAACCTCTACTCTCCCTCTCATCCATCATGCGAGTACCTCATTACTCACCCATCACAAACAGGACCACCATCAACCTCTACTCTCTCCATCATGGAGACCTTCTATTACTAAACCCATCACTAGAACATATACATACCCATCACCTCTACTCTCATCATCACGATGAACCGTCCTTACTACCCATTCACTAAAACATCGAATCATCGCCCAACGAACTCCTAACCCCTCTATCCTCATCATGGAGCACGCTCATTACACCCACACAGCCAATACATCACACACACTCACCTTTCTGTACTCCACCATCAGGGAGACCTCCATTCTACCCATCACCTAGACATTACACCATCACCTCTGTACTCACCCTCACTGGAGACCTCCATTACACCCCCTCCCTTTTACTCTCTCCCTCATGTGAGACCTCCATTACTACCCATCACTAAACAGACAACCATCAACCTCTGCAACTCTTACATCGTGGAGACCTCTAATTACATACCCTCACTAGAACTGTAAACACCCCATCAACCTCTACTCTCCTCATGAGACCTCATTACTACCCCATCACTAGAACAGGACCCATCACCTCTGCACTACCATCATGGAGACCTGGCTATTATCTAACCCATCCTATAGACATACACACATCACCTCTACTCTCTCCATCTGGAGACCTCTATTACACCCATCACTAGAACATACACACACTAAGCCTCTACTCTCTCCCATCCTGAGACCCTCCATTACGAACAACCCATACACTATAACAGGACCCATCACCTCTACTCTCTCCACATTGAGACCTCCATTCTACCCATAGCACTACACAAGCAACACCATCACCTCTGTACTTCACCCCATCATGGAGACCTCCCATTTTACTACCCACACCTCTACTCTCTCCTCATGGAACCTCATTACTACTACCCTAGCACTAGCACGGACACCCATCACCTCTGCACCTACATCAGGAGCTCCATTAACTACACCAGCAACTAGAAAGGTAACACCATCACTCTGCACTCCTCCATCGTGGGACCTCCATTACTCTATACCACATCACTGACGAAACAGGACACCATCAACTTCTACACTCTGCACCAATGAACCTCCATTACTGGCACAGTACACCATCACTCTACCTCTCCCATCATGGAGACCTCCATTACTACCCTCACTAGAACGGCAGCATCACCCTCGTCTCACCATCAGGAACCTCCATTACTACCCATCAACTAGCAGACAGCACACCTCTCCACTCTCCATCATGGATACCTCCATTACTTACTACCCATCACTAGACCATTACAACCATCACCTTGACTCTACATCATGGAGACCTCCATTATACCCATCACTAGAACAGGTACCCATCACCGTCTACTCTCTCCATCATGTATAATCTTACCTACCCATCCACTAGAACAGTACACCAATCAACCTCCTACTCTCTCCCTCATGGAGACCTCCTTACTTTACCCTCACTCTAACAGGCATCATACGCTCTACTCTCCCATCATGGAGAACCCCATTACTACCCTCACTAGAACAGGACACCATCCACCTCTGCACTCCTCCATATTGAGACCTCCCATTTAACTACCCATCACTAGAACAGGACATCATCTCCTCTACTCTCTCTCCATCCTGGAGACCTCTATTACTACCCCATCACTAGAACAGGACAACCATCTCCTCTTCTCACCATCATGGAACCTCCATTAACTGGAACAGGACAATGTCACACCTCTCCACTCTCCATCATGTAGAACCTCTATTAATAACCATACTAGAACACGACACATCACCTCTACAACTCTCCCTCATGGAGACCTCCTTAACTGGAACGACATTCTCAGTCGGTTGGGCCCTACAATTGGTGGAACCTATCCTATGTAGACACTCTGGTTCCCTACGGATTGAATCCATCCCGACTCTGGAACGTGGGGAGATTCCACAACTAAAAATCAGTAATCTGATCCTGCAGGTATGTGGTGAATGTTAGTGGACACTTATTCATTACAGATGATTGGTGAACTCTGAAAGTCCCCATTCCCTGCACCGACTCTGACACATCAGCCCCTGCACTTCTGAATTGTAAGAAAACGATAACTCAGAGCCGAATCGATCCCCCCTTATTTTTCCATCCCTAATGCCCCCAGTCTCTGTTCAGAACTGAGGACTTAGTCATTGTAGTGTCATACATTCCACCATCTTCTGGGCAGCATGAGTAATAATGTTGGAAAAACAGAGAGGACTGAGGCGACATCATGTCATAGCACACATCCAGGTGTGATCGTGGTCACCCCCCTCTGTGTGGTGGTAGACAAGCTCCTCCAACTCTATCCATAGTAGCGGGGTCTCTCCAAAAATGTCCGTATTATTACAAATCCTCCTCCTCCTCATCGCCTCCACGCGCATTCTTCTCGTTTTATGTATCCTTGAGGGCTTCTGGTGATGTCCTGGATTTTCCTGCCTCTTCCAGTTTGTATCTTGTAGGATACCCTACCGGTGTCTAATCTAAAATGATACCACCAGGGCAGCGACAGCTGGAGATGACTGAGGGGGTGGAGGGGAGCCAGTGTGTTGGAGCCCCTTTGTCTGGGGTCTTATAGCACAACATAGGTGAGACCAATGTTTCTCGATGTCCCCTGGGGCTGCTCTGCCAGTCACATGACCCCTCAATTGTGAACCCCCCGCCCCCCCCTCACACCCCTGGGGGGTGCACCTGCTAACCTTTAAGCTGCTGTGGGAATGATTCCTTCTGTGGTCCCCCCCATATCCTCCAGACACGAGACTCGTCTCGTTTAGGTTGGGGCCCGATACCATCACTGCGCATGTCCTACAGACAAACAATCAAAGAGTCGGGATCACAGAGGCATGAACCAATCACCCAGCTTTGCCGCAGCCCCACAGGGACATGCGACTCTGGGGTGCATCACACCCAGGAGACACGCAGGAGGCTTGGGGTGCTACTATTAGATGTTATGAGGCCCGTACTGTAAGAAACGTGGTCAGTCCACCATCCCCAATCGTAACGACCCACTAATGTCCCCTTATACAAACTACAACCCCTCCAACGTCGCAAAACAACTTTTATGAAGTCAGTTACCTAATTTGTTTTACAAGGGGTTAAATCAAATCGGTGCTGTGGTGGTGACGCTGTACGGTGGGGGGTTGCTAGTTTTCCGGTGTTCACTGAGTTGGGTCCATGAATATTGTTCACAGACGCAGCGATACATATTATGTGGGTTTTTTGTACTTGTTATTATGCATGTGTAGGATGTTGGTGTTTAGGGTCTTTCACTTTATTTTATTAATTCTTTTTTATTAAGAATATAACACTAACAATAGTGTGATCCCTATGAACTTCTCCCTCCCACGTCGGCTGATCTTTACTGCTTTACAAGGAGGATCGCTGTGACTAAAGCACATATTCCCACCATTTTTGGAGGCATCTCTGTTGGATCGGGGTTTCTTTTGTTTTTGAATGTTTGTTTTAGTCTCTAAACTGAAAAAAATCTCATAAAATCATAATAATATTTTTTTTTTACCTTTTACAGTTTTGGCTTGACAAGTGGTTCTCTGATCGCTTCGTTCTAGCTCTTATCCCTATAACCTATTTGCAGTACAAAGGGAGATACGGGGCCTGCCTCCGCTGTAACAAAGTATCACCAGCAAGGAAACGCCGAGACAGGTGATACACCCCATGACGGTGTTAAATGTACACGCCTAGTGTATACGCTGACATATACGTGAGGTGGGGCCTCCCTTTGGCTCCATCCTGCATGCAAACCTATGGATGAAAAGAATGCATCAGTAACACCCGCGGAGCCCATGTCAAACGTATTGCCTCCTATCCGTCCTCCGCCGCGTGTACACCTGAGGGCGTTTCCCGTATACCCGTCACTTTGGGACGCCTGTACACTGGGCACAGCCACTCCTGCTGCCATCCATGTTCACGTCGTTGGGAGGAGCCAAACCTAAAATGTTCCGGGTGTATGAGCACGTCTGGGAGATAACCCGGTCGCCCTCCGTCTGATCACACCTGGCTTGGGACTGGTAGACCTTTGTGTGGGGCTAAAGGGTCACAACTCCTCATGACAACCCTCAGCCTGTCGCACTGCAGTCCAGATGACATGTGACTAGTGGTGGGCGTGGCCATCACGTATCCCCTCCCATCTCCCCCCAGGGGATAAAGCCCACCAGTCTATGTGACTTTTTCAAGCAGTAATCCACCCCTGTAACCAGCGTCTTGTGCTTTGTCCGGCAATAAATGGCAACCCTGATCACACAGGGGATTTCTGCACCTTTTCTCTCCACCCGTTTCTGCCTCTTTCCATCAGGTAGTGTCCTCAGTGTGGACTACAGGGTGAGGCATGGACCATCTGCGATCATACAACACCCAGAGAGGCACCGGGTGGTAAGACCAACACTGTAGAGACTCACCTCTCCGGGTCTCTTCTTTCATTGATAGTTCCAGAAACCCCATTACTGCTGATGGGGATCTCCATCGTTTTCCAGGCTTTGCTCATTATCCTCAGACTCTTGATCCTTCAATGAAGAAGAAAGCCTCAGCGGTCCACCATAGGTGAGATGTCCATATAGATGTGTATAATGAGAACAACTACTCATACAGAAGATATATCAACCAAAGGGGCAGATACCACAGATCATACATGAATCAGGGATGAGAAGACGGACAGTTACATGTAGACATGGAGGAGATGGTCATACTAAATCAGGGAGGGAAGAACTGGACAGTACAATGTAGACATGGAGGACATGGTCATACCGGGATCAGTGGAGAGAATAGGGAACAGTTTAAACACTGGAGACATGGAGGAGATGGTCAAACGGGATGAAGGGATGGAAGAGGGACCGTACATGTGACATGTAGGAGATGGTCATAACGGAGATTGAGGGATGAGATACGGGCACAGTTACATGTAGACATGGAGAGATGGTCATACAGGAGATCAGGGAGGAGAAGACGGGACAGTTACATTAGACATGGAGTATATGATGGTCCATAACGGAGAATGGATACGGACAGTTACATTATACTGGAGGAGATGGTCAATACAGGCGATCAGGGAGGAGAAGACGGTACAGTACATGTAGACTGGAGGAGATGGTCAACAGGAGATCATTGGAGAAGACGGGCAGTACATGTAGACATTGAGGAGATGGTCATCCAGGAGATCCGGGATGAGAATACGGGAACAGTTACAGTTCATGGAGGGATGGTCATCCAGGAGATCAGGGATGAGAATAACGGGACGTTTTACATGTAGACATGTAGGAATGGTCATACAGGAATCGGAGGAGACGCGGGACGTTACATGTAGACATGGAGGAGATGGTCATACAGGAGATCAGGGAGGAGAAGAAAAAAAAAAAAAGAAACCCCCCCCGGGACAGTTACATGTAGACATGGAGGAGATGGTCATACAGGAGATCAGGGAGGAGAAGACGGGACAGTTACATGTAGACATGGAGGAGATGGTCATACAGGAGATCAGGGAGTATAAGCCGGGGGACAGGTAACATTTGACTGGGGAGAGTGTCCATACAGGAGATCAGGGAGGAGAAGACGGGTCCAGTTACATGTAGACAGGATGGGTGAGATGGTCACCAGGATATGCATGGAGGAGAAGACGGACAGTTTACAGTGTAGACATGGAGGAGATTCATACAGGATTCAGGAGGATAAGACGGGACAGTTACCTGTAGAGACATGTAGGCATTGGTCATCTACAGGAGATCAGGGAGGAAAGACTGGACATTTTACATGTTACATGTAGAATGTCTACCGGAGATCAGGGAGGAGAAGAACGGGACTAGTTCATTAGAATGGAGGAGAGTGGTCATAAGGAGATCAGGATGAAAGAGCGGGACCGTTACAGTAGACATGAGGAGATGGTCGTTTAGTACAGGAGATCGGGATGAGAAGATGGGACGTTACAGTAGACAATGGAGGATATGGTCGTACAGAGATCAGGGAGAGAAGATGGGACAGTTACATGTAGACACTTGAGGAGATGGTCCCTAACCGGAGATCAGGGAGGAGAAGATGGGACGGTTTACATGTCGACATGGAGGACATGGTCCGTACGTACGATTCGAGGGATGAGAATATGGACAGTTCATGTAACATGGATGAGTGGTCGTACAGGAGATCAGGGAGGAGAAATGGGCCAGTTACATGTAGCCATGGATGAGATGGTCATACAGGAGTATCAGGAGGATAATAATTGGGCGTTACATGTAGACATGAGTAGATGGTCCATACAGGAGATCGGGAGGAGAAGACGGGACAGTTACATATAGACATGGAAGAGATGGTCATACAGGAGATAGGGAGGAGAAGACGGGACAGTACATGTAGACATGGAGAGATGGTCATACAGGAGATCAGGGAGGAGAAGACGGGGACAGTTACAGTTAACATGGAGGAGATGTCTACATGAGATCAGGAGGAGAGAAGGACAATTTACCTGTAACCTGGAGGCGATGGGTCATACGGAGATCGGGAGGAAGAACGGGACAGTTACATGTAGACATGGCGGAGATGTCTACCGAATGAGGAGGAGCCGACTGGGACAGTTAACATTAGACATGGAGGAATGGTCATCCCTGAATCAGGGATGAGCAACGGGACGTTCCATGTAGACAATGGAGGAATGTCGACAGAGACAGGAGGAGAAGATGGGAACAGTTACATGTAACATGGAGGAGATGGTCTAACAGGAAGATCAGGGATGAAAGACTTGAACGGTTACATGTAACATGTAGGAGATTGTCATACAGGAGATCAGGGATGATAAGCGGGAAGTTACCTGTAGACATGTAGGAGATGGTCATAACAGGACGATCATGGATAGAAACGGGACAGTTCATGAGACATGGAGTAGATGGGTCATACAGGAGATCAGGGATAGAGACGGGACAGTTACATGTACCAGGAGATGATTGTCTACATTATATCATGGAGGAAGAAGACGGGACAGTGGGAGCTCTGTGTATCAGGAGGAGGAGCGGGAGCTCTGTGTATTAGGAGGAGTATTGCAGGGCCGGGCAGGAGAAGTTGGATCCACTCCATGATAAGTTTCCAGGATGCAACAAGTGGCAGAACAGGTCACACAGTAAACAGAGAGGAGGAGGAGGACGACACAGGTGACTGTAGTGGAATTTATGAAGAACATCATGAAGGGTTAACCATCGCCCCCAGACCGGGCCCCAGTCCTATACACACAGACATATATCTATAGTGTATCAGAACTAACCTATATTATATAGATAACACCTGTACACACAGGGGGAGGGGGAGAGATGACACTTGTAAAAAAAAAAAAAATACTACAAGAACACCCTCGTGGGGGGAGGGGTCCCGGTTACTACACACGGGTGGGAGGGTGCGCGAACACTGTATTACACACCATGGGGGGGGGGGCATAACTGTATATAACCTAACTAAAACCACATAGGGGGGGGGGGTCCAGGTGCGGACAGATATCACATGTCCTCCTGATACTATATACAGGAAAGACACAGGAAAACTGCCGGTACTGGTAATGGGAAACATCACACACACAGAAATATATATATATATACACACACACACACACACACACACACACAGATATCTATATACACACACACACATAATATATATATATACAGAACATACAGATACACACATATATACAGATCCTGTTACCTGCAGTACAGTCATCACAGCACACGGCGTCACCTGCTTCTACCTGCACATAGTCATCACTCACCCACCCCGCCCCCAACACCTGGCCACACCCACGCTCCACCCCCTGATACCAACTCACCTGGAGATCCCTATATCACATCTGTATCCCCCGTTGTTTATCTATTTATATATAGAGAGCTTTGTATCATCACACTTCCTGATCCCCGGTGTTATATATATATATATTAGACTGTTGTATACATCACCGTCTGTATCTCCCCTGTGTTTATTATATATATATATAAGGAGCTTGTATACTCACACTGCCTGTATCGCCCGGTGTTTATAGTATATTATATAGAGCTTGTATCCATCACACGTTCTGGTATCCCGGTGTTTCTATATCTAGATATATAGAAGCTGTGTATACATCACACGTCCTGTATCCCGTGTGTGATAATAATAGATATATATAGCGCTGTGTATACATCACACGTCCTGTCGCCTTCCCCCGGTGTTATATATCTATAATGACTTGTGTATACGATCACACGTCCTGTCTCCCCGTTGTTATATATATATATATAGAGCTTGTAACATCACACGTCCTGTATCCCCGGTGGTTATATATATATATGAGCGGTGGATACACACACGTCCTGTATCCCCGGTGTTATATAGAGATATATAGAGCTGTGTAACTCACAACACGTCCTGTATCCCCGGTGTTAATATATATTAGAGCTGTGTATACATCACACTCCTGTATCCCCGGTGTTTATATATATATAATAGTCTGAGCTACAGTGTATCTCACACGTCCTGTATCCCCGGTGTTTATAATAATTATATATATATGGACTGTGTATACATCACACGTCCTGTATCCCCCCCGGTTTTAATATCTATATTAATCTTTGTATACATCACACGTCCTGTTATCCCCGTTGTTATATATATATATATCGAGCTTGTATACATCACACGTCCTGTACCCCGTTTATAATACTATCGTATTAGAGCTGGATCCATCACACGGCCCTGTATCCCCGGTGTTATATTAGATATATATAATATATATTAGAGCTGTGTATACAATCCACGTCCTTATCCCCAGGTGTTTATAATATATATATATAGAGCTGTGGTATACATACACGTCCTGTATCCCCGTTGTTTATAATATATTATATGTATAGATATAGAGCTTTGTTACTCACACGTCCTGTATCCCCCCGCGGGTTTGTATATATATAGATAGAGCTGTGTATACATCACATAATCACCGTCCTGTATCCCCGGTGTTATATATTATATAGATATATAGAGCTGTGGTATTACTCACACTCTGTATCACCGTGTTATATATATAGTACTATATAGAAGCTGTGTATAATCACCGTCCGTCCTGTATCCCCGGTGTTATTATATATATATATATAGGCTGTGTATACAATCACCGTCCTTATCCCCGTGTTATATATATATATATAGAGCTGTGTATCCATCAGCCGTCCTGTATCCCGGTTGTTATATATATATATATATAGAGCTGGTATAAGCACACGCCTGTATCCCCTGTGTTATATATGATATATATAGACTGTGTATACAAATCACACGTCCTGTATCCCCGTGTTATAGCTATATAGATGTATTATATATATAAGCACATATTAGAGCTGTGTATACAATCACACGTCCTGGTATCCCCGGTGTTATATATAATATATATAGAGCTGTGGTATACATCACAATCACCTCCTGTATCCTCCCCGTGTTATATATTATATATCTATAGAGCGTGTATACATCACACGTCCTGTATCCCGTGTTATATTAGATATATAAGCTGTGTATACAGAACACGTCCTGTATCCCCCGGTGTTCAATATATATATATATAGAAGCTTTGTATACATCACACGTCCTGTATCCCCGGTGTTATATATATATATATATATATATAGAGCTGTGTATACATCACACGTCCTGTATCCCCCGGTGTTATATATATATATATATATATAGAGCTGTGTAGACATCACACGTCCTGTATCCCCCGGTGTTATATATATATATAGAGCTGTGTATACATCACACGTCCTGTATCCCCGTGTATATATTATAAGTCAGAGCGTGTATACAGCACACCGTCCTGTATCCCCGGTGTATATATATAATAAGAGCTGTGTATACCATCACAGTCCTGGAGCCACTGTGTTATATATCATATATAGATCTGTGTATACTCACACGTCCTGTATCCCCGTGTTTATATATATATATACTCGACTGTGGTATACATCACACGTCCTGTATCCCCGGTGTTATATATATATATAGAGCTGTGTATACATCACACGTCCTGTTGCCTCCCCCCCGGTGTTATAATCTAATATATATCTCGAGGTCTGTGTATATACTAACACATCACACGTCCTGTATCCTATCCCCCGGTGGAGATAGATATATATCTATATATATATATATACGGTTGTATACAGCACACGTCCTGTATCCCCCTGGGTTATTAATATATATAATATCGATATATCTAGAGCTGTGTATACTCACACTTCCGGTCCCCCGGTGTTATATATATATATAGAGCTATAGAGCTGTTGTATACATCACACGTCCTGTATCCCCGGTGTTATATATATATATATATAGAGCTGTGTATACATCCCACTCCTGTTAATCCCCGGTGTTATATATATATATAGAGCTGTGTATACATCACACGTCCTGTATCCCCGGTGTTATATATATATATATATATATAGAGCTGTGTATCCATCACACGTCCTGTATCCCCGGTGTTATATATATATAAGAGCTGTGTATACATCACCTTCTGTATCCCTGTTTTATTTATTATCTCGAATATTATATAGAGCTTGTGATACATCACACGTCCTGTCTCCCGTGTTATATATAATATAATAGTGTGTACTCCAATCACACACGTCCCTGTCCCCACGGTGTTTATATATATATATGAAGCTGTGTATACATCACACGTCCTGTAAATCCCCGGTTTATATAATATAATAGAGCTGTGTATACTCACACGTCCTGTATCCCCGGTGTTTAATATATATATAGAGTCTGTGTATACCATCACACTCCTTAAATCCCCGGTGTTATATATATGTAAGAGCTGTGTGATACATCACACGTCCTGTATCCCCCGGTGTTATATTATATATAGAGCTGTGTAGACTCACATCGGCCTGTATCCCCCGGTGTTATATAGATATATATTATCGAGCTGTGTATACATCACACTTCTGTATCCCCCGTTGTTAATATATAATATAGAGCTGGTGTATACATCACAACGTCTGTACCGTTGTTATATATATATATATAGAGCTGGTTACAACATCACACGTCCTGTATCCTCCCCGGTGTTATTGAATATATAGAGAGCTGTGTATACATCCACGTCCGGTATCCCCGGTGTTATATATAGATCTAAGCTGTGTAACATCACAAGCCGTCCTTTATCCCCCGGTGTATATATATATAAGGCTGTGTATACATCCACGACCCTTGTATCCCCGTTGTATATATATATATTTATATATATATAGAGCTGTGTATCACAGCACACGTCTGTATCCCCGGTGTGATATATATATTAATATAGCTGTGTTATACATCACCCGTCCTGTCTCCCCGCCCCGGTGTTTATTCTATAATATATAGAGCTGTGTATACATCACACGTCCTGATCCCCCGTTTATATATATAATTATATAAGCTTTGGTATACATCACACTTCCTGTATCCCCGGTGTTATATATATATATATATAGAGCTGTGTATACATCACACGTCCTGTATCCCCCTGTTTTATTATTATATGTGTGGGGGTGATAGAGCTGTTTATACGCACCACCTGTATCCCCGGTGTTATATATATATATATATATAGAGCTGTGTATACATCACACGTCCTGTATCCCCCGGTGTTATATATATATATATATATATATATATAGAGCTGTGTATACATCACACGTCCTGTATCCCCGGTGTTATATATATATATAGAGCTTGTTATACATCACACGTCCGGTATCCCCGGTGTTATATATATATATAGAGCTGTGTCTACCTCACAACGTCCTGTATCCCCCCGGGTTATATATATATTATAAGCTGTGTATACATCACCCGTCCTGTAATCCCCCGGTGTTATATATTATATATATATTAAAGCTGTGTATACATCACACGTCCTGTTATCCCCCGGTGTTATTCTTTATAATATAGAGCTGTGTATCACACACGTCCTGTATCCCCCGGTTTTATATATATATATCTATATATTATATATAGAGCTGTTTATCCAGCACACTCTGTATCCCCGGTGTTTATATCTATATAGACTTGTACATCACAACGTCCTGTACCCCGGGGTTATATATATATATAGATCTATATATACTGTGTATACATCACACGTCCTGTATCCCCGGTGTTATATATATATATATATTATATAATATAGAGCGTGTTCCCATCACACGTCTGTATCCCCGTTGTTAATATGATATATAGAGCTGTGTATACAACATACGTCCTGTATCCCGGTGTTTATATATATATATATATAGAGCTGTGTATACATCACACGTCCTGTATCCCCGGTGTTATATATATATATAGAGCTGTGTATACTCACACGTCCTGTATCCCCCGGTGTTATATATATATATATATATATATAGAGCTGTGTATACTCACACTCTGTATCCTCCCAGGTGTTGATATCTAGTATAGAGCTGTGTATACATCACACTCTGTATCCCCCCGGTTTTATAATTTATATCTATAGAGCTGTTGTTCATCACACGTCCTGTATCCCCGGTGTATAATATATATATTAGAGCTGTGTATACATCACACGTCCTGTATCCCCGGTGTTTATAATATATATATATAGAGCTGTGTATATACATCACACGTCCTTATCCCCCGGTGTTTATAATATTAATTATATATATAGAGGCGGTGTATACATCACACGTCTGTATCCCCGTGTTATATATATATATATAAGCTGTGTATACATCCAACGTCCCACCCCCCCCCCCCCCCTGTATCCCCGTGTTAATATTAATATATAATAGAGCTGTGTAGACATCACACGTCCTGTATCCCCCCCGTTGTTATATATATATATGAGTGTGTTACATCACAACACGTCCTGTATCCTCCCCGGTGTTATATATATATAAGCTACTGTGTATACATCACACGTCCTGTATCCTCCCCGCCCGTGTTATATATGTATATATATATAGAGCTGTTTATCTCACACGTCCTGTTATCCCCCGGTGTTATATATATATCTATATAGAGCGGTGTATACATCCCACGTCTGTATCCCCCCCTCCCCCAGGTGTTATATATATATTAGAGCGTGTACATCCACGTCCTGTATCCCCCCGTGTTATATATATATATATAGAGGACTGTGTATACATCACCCGTCTGTATCCCGGTGTTATATATATATATATATATAGATCTGTGTATACACACACGTCCTGTATCCCCGGTGTTATATATATATATAAGCTGTGTATACATCACCGTCCCTTATCCCCGGTGTTATTTATATATTATATATATAGACTGTGTATACATCACACGTCCTGTATCCCCGGTGTTATATATAATCGAGCTGTTTACATCACAACGTCCCTGATCCCTCCCGTGTATATATATATATATAGAGCTTTGTAATCATCACACGTCCGGTATCCCCCGTTTGTTATATATATATCTAAAGCTGTTATACATCAACACGTCCTTTTCCCCTTGTGATAGAATATATATAGGCTGTGTAGACATCACACTCCTGTATCCCCTGTATAATATATATATATAGAGCTGTGGTATACAATCACCATCGTCCTGTATCCCCGGTGTTATATATTATATACTAGAGCTGTGTATACTCACCCGTCCTGTATCCCCGGTGTTATATATATATATATAATAGAGCTGTGTATACATCACACGTCCTGTAATCACCCCTCGGTGTTTACTATATATATAAGAGCTGTTAAATACATGCACACGCTCCTGTATCCCTGGGCGGTGTTAGATTATATATAGTGTTGAAGCTGTGTATATCATCACACGTCCTGTATCCCCCCCCGGTGTTATATATATATATATAAGAGAGAGCTTGTAATCATCACACGTCATGTATCCCCGTGTTATATATTATATATATATAGAGCTGTGTCTTGTATACATCACCCGTCTGTATCCCCGGTGTTATATATTATATATAGGCTGTGTATACATCACACGTCCTGTACCCCGGTGTTTATATATATCATAGCGCTGTGTATACATCACACGTCCTGTATCCCCGGTGTTATATATTTATAGAGCTGTGTATACCATCACACGTCCTGTAATCCCGGTGTTATATATATATATATATATATATATATAGCTTGTGTATACATCACACGTCCTGTATCCCCGGTGTTATATATATGATATATATATATATAGAGCTGTGTATACACACACGTCCCTGTCTCCCCGGTGGTAATATATATTAATAAATAGAGCTTGTATACCTCACACGTCCCGTATCCACGGTGTTTATATAGCGGATAATTATATTTAAGCTGTGTATACATCACACGTCCTGTATCCCCGTGTTATATATATATATAGAGCTGTGTATAATCACACGTCTGTATCCCCGGGTTATATATATATTATAGAGCTTTTGTATCCTCCACGTCTGTATCCCGGTGTTTATATATATATTATATATAGAGCTGTGTATACATCACCGTCCTGTATCCCCGGTGTTATATATATATATAGAGCGGTGTATACATCACACGTCCTGTTAATCCCCCCCTGGTATCTATATTATATATAGAGCTGTGTATACATCCCACGTCCTGTAGCCCCCCCTGTGTATATATATATATATAGAGCTGTGTATCATCACATCCTGTATCCCTTCCCCGGTGTTATATATATCTATTATATAGAGCTGTGATACAATCACACATCCTGTACCCCCGTTGTTATAATATATATGAGCTGTGTATACATCACACGTCCTGTATCCCCGGTGTTATATATATATATATAGAGCTGTGTATACATCACACGTCCTGTATCCCCGGTGTTATATATATATATATATATATAGAGCTGTGTATACATCACACGTCCGGTATCCCGTGTTATATATATCTATATAGGAGCTGTTATACAGCACACCGTCCTGTACCCCGGTGTTTATATATATATATATAATATATAGAGCTGTTTACATCACACGTCCTGTATCCCCGGTGTTATATAATTATATAGAGCTGTGTATACATCACCCGTCCTGTATCCCGTTGTTATATATACTAAGAGCTGTGTATACATCACAGCGTCCTTTCCCCGTGTATATTATATAAAGCGTGTATACATCACACGTCCTGTATTCCCCGGTGTTATATATATTATAGAGCTGTTATCATCACAACGTTCCTGTATCCCCCCCCCCGGTGTTATATATCTATCTTATATAGAGCGTGTAACAGCACACGTCCCTGTATCCCCGGTGTTCTCTAATATATATATATATAGAGCTGTGTAAGACATCACAACACGTCCCTGTATCCCCGGTGTTATATATATAGATAATAGAGGCGGTGTATACATCCCACGTCCCTTATCCTCCGGTGTTTATATATCTATATGAGCTGTGTATACAATCACCTCCTGTATCCCCGGTTTTATATATATATTCGAGCTGTGTATACATCACACTCCTGATCCCCGGTGTTATATCTTATTACTATAGAGCTGTGTATACATCACAACTCCTGGTATTCCCCGGTGTTATATAATTATTTAGAGCTGTGTATACATCACACGTCTGTATCCCCGGTGTTAGTATATATAATATAATAGAGGCTGTGTATACATCACAACGTCCTGTATCCCCGGTGTTATATATATATATATATATAAGCTGTGTATACATCACACGTCCTGTATCCCCCGGTGTTATATATATATATGAGCTGTGTATACATCACACGTCCTGTATCCCCCGGTGTTATATATATATATATAGAGCTGTGTATACATCACACGTCCTGTATCCCCGGTGTTTATATATATATATATATATATATATAGAGCTGTGTATACATCACATCCTGTATCCCTTTGTTATAATATAGATATAGAGCTGTGTAGCATCACACGTCCTGTATCCTCCGGTGTTATATATATATATATAGCTGTGTATACATACAACGTCCTTACCCCGTGTTAATATATTGCGATGAGCTGGTACCCCACAATCACACGTCCTGTATCCCCGGTGTTATATATATATATATAGAGCTGTGTATACATCCCACTTCTGTATCCCCCGGTGTTATATATATTTGTATATAGAGCTGGTGTATCAATCACACGTCCTGTATCCCCGGTGTTCTATATATTTTATAATAATATAGAGCTTGTACACTCACACGTCCTGTATCCCCGTTGTTATATATTATATATTATATTATAGAGCTGTGAATCATCACACCGTCCTGTGATCCCCCGGTGTTATATATATATATATATATATATAGAGCTGTGTATACATCACACAACGTCCTGTATCCCCGGTGTTATAAATAAATATATATAATATCTATATAGAGCTTGTATACTCACAACGTCCTGTTCCCGGTGTTAATATATATATATATAGAGCTGTGTATACATCACACGTCCTGTATCCCCGGTGTTATATATATATATATATATAGAGCTGTGTATACATCACACGTCCTGTATCCCCGGTGTTATAATCTATATATAGAAGCTTGTGTATACATCACACGTCTTATCCCCGGTGTTCTCTATAATATAGACTGTGTATAAATCACCGTCCTGTATCCCCTTGTGTTTATATATGAGCTGTTTTAGACTCACACGTCCTGTATCCCCCGGTGTTTATATATATATATATATAGAGCTGTGTAATACAATCACACTTCTGTAGCCCCGGTGTTAAAATATATATATATATCTAGCTGTGTAGACTCACCAGTCCTGTAATCCTCCCCGGTGTTTATATATATATATATAGGCTGTGTATACTCACACGTCCTGTATCCCCGGTGTTATATATATATAATAGAGCTGTGTATACATACACGTCCTGTAATCCCCGGTGTTATATATATAATAGAGCTTGTGTATACATCACACTCCCTGTATCCCCCCGGTGTTATATATCTATATATAGAGCTGTGTATACATCACACGTTCCTGTATCCCATCCCCGGTGTTATATATATATATCATATATATAGCTGTGTATACATCACACGTCCTGTATCCCGGTGTTATATATATATAGATAGAGCTGTTGTATACATCAAACTTCCCTGTATCCCCGGTGTTATATATATTCTATATTAGAGCGTGTATACTCACACGTCCTTATCCCGGTGTTCTATATATATATCTATCTAGAGCTTGTTATACTCACACGTCTGTATCCATGGTTTATATATTATATTGAGCTGTGTATACATCACCCCGCTGTTCCCCGGTGTGCTATATCTATATATATAGAGCTGTGTATACACACACTCCTGTAGCCCCGGTGTATATATATATATAGAGCTGTGTATACATCACACTTCCTGTATCCCGGTGTTATATATATATATATAGACTGTGTATACATCACCGTCCTGTATCCCCGGTGTGTATATATATATATATAGAATCACATTGTATACATCACACGTCCTGTATCCCCTGGTGTTATATATATATATATAGAGAGCTTTGTATCATCACACACGTCCCTTTATCCCCGTTGTTATATGTGTATATATAGAAGCCTTTTTCTACACTCACCCGGCCTGTAATCCCCGGTGTTATATATTATATATATAGAGCTGTGTATCCATCACCCTCCTGTATCCCGTGTTATATATATATATTATAGAGCTGTGTATACCCCGTCCCTGGATCGCCCCGGTGTTATATAAATATATAATATATATAAATCAGAGCTGTTGATACCATCACACGTCTGTATCCCCGTGTTTATATATATATGAGAGCTGTGTAGACAACATCACACTGCCTGTATCCCCCCCGGTGTTATATATATATATATATAGCGGTGTATATCAATCACGCGTCCTGTAGCCGCCGTGTTATATATTATATTATAGAGCGTGTATACATCACACGTCCTGTATCCATCATCCCCGGTGTTAGATTATATATATAGAGCTGTGGTATACATCACACGTCCGTTATCCCCGGTGTGTATTTCTAGAGCTGTTGTATACATCACAACGCTTTCTCCCCGTGTTATATATATTATAGAGCTGTGTATAAATCACACGTCCTTTCCCCTTTGTTATATAGATATATAGGCTGTGTATACATCCCGTCCTGTATCCCCGGGGTTATTATATATATATATAGAAGTGTTTATCATCACACGTCCTGTATCCCCGGTGTTATATTATCTTATATATAGTCTGTGTATCATCACAACGTCCTTTATCCCGGGTGTTATATATATATATATAGCTTTTGTATACATCACACGTCCTGTATCCCGTTGTTATCTATATATAGTAGATCTGTGTATCCATCACACGTCCTGTATCCGTCCCCGTGTTATATAATATATAGAGCCTGTTATACATCACACGTCCTGTATCCCCGGTGTTATATATATATATTCATATATATAGATCTTGTGGTATACATCACACGTCCTGTATCCCCGGTGTTATATATCTATATATAGAGCTGTGTATACATCACATCGTCCTGTCTCCCCGGTGTTATATTATATATATAGAGCTGTGTATACATCACACGTCCTGTATCCCCGGTGTTATATATATATATATATATATATATAGAGCTGTGTATACATCACCGTCCGGTATCCCCGGTGTTATCTATATATATAGAGCTGTGTTACATCACACGTCCTGTATCCCCGGTGTTATATATATATATAGAGCTGTGTATACATCACACGTCCTGTATCCCCGTGTTATATATCTATCAGATAGAGCGTGTTACATCACACGTCCTGTATCCCCGGTGTTATATATATATATAGAGCTGTGTATACATCACACGTCCTGTATCCCCCGGTGTTATATATTATATAGGCTGTGCATACCTCACACGTCCTGTATCCCCGGGTTATATATATATATATAGACTGTGTAAACATCACACGTCCTGTATCCCCGTGTTATATATATCTATTATAGAGCTGTGTATACATCACACGTCCTGTATCCCCGTGTTATTATATATATTTAGAGCTGTGTATACTCACACGTCCTGTATCCCCGGTGTTATATATATATATTAAATGAAGTGTGTATCCATCACACTCCTGTATCCCCGTGTTATATATATATAGTATAAGAGCGTGTATACATCACACTTCCTGTTCCCCGTGTTATCGATATATATATCTATAGAGCTTGTATACCTCACACGTCCGGTAATCCCCGGTGTTATATATATATATATATAGAGCTGTGTATACATCACACGTCCTGTATCCCCGGTGTTCATCATATATATATTATATATAGAGCTTTTGTAACATCACAACACGTCCTGTATCCCCCGGTGTTATTATTATATATATATAGAGCTGTTTATAACATCACACGTCCTGTTCCCCTGTGTTATATTATATATCTATATAGAGCTGTGTAATACCATCACACGCCTGTTCCCCGGTGTTATATATATATATATATAGAGCTGTGTATACAATCACACTTCCTGTTAGCCGGTTTATACATATATATATATAGAGACTGTGTATACATCACACGTCTGGGGATCCCCGGTGTTATATATATTATACTGGTCTACATCACACGTCCTGTACCTCCCCGGTGTTTATATATATATATATGATCTGTGTATACATCACAAACGTCTGTATCCCCGGTGTATATATAATATATATATATAAGCTGTGTATACACAACGTCTGTAATCCCGGTGTTTATATATATATATATATTAGAGCTTGTTGTATACAATCCACGTCCTGTCTCCCCGGTTTATATATATTATATAGAGCTTGTATTACA